>AYEL01078921.1:0-40161 GCA_000484575.1 Olivierus martensii
ATAATAATAATAAATTAACAATGAAAATTAATATCAAATATTGATTGTTTTTATTTTATTTAATAAATCATTTTTCATCTTCAGCATCACTACGCTTTCAATTCATAATTAAATTAAAAATATTAAATATAAAAATAATTAATTAATTAATATGCAATATTTAAGACTGTTTACAGAACAATGTATCCGGATAGAAGGAAAACAGATTATTAACCTAATCAATCATCATCTAGCTATTATTATGTATTGTAAAAGAGTTTTTTTTCCTAAAGTATAAAATAAAAATATCTTTATGGAAGGATAAATGAATAAATATCCTCGATTAACCACGATCTTTAATCTTTATTTCGTAATTTTATTTGGATAGATCGAAATTATTAAAAAAAAAAAAAAAAACTAAGTAAATTTTGAAGAAAATATTCTTTGCCACTATACAATACTCATATAATTGTTTGCAGATTTATAATAATGATAAAATCACTATACAATACTCATATAATTGTTTCGCAGATTTATAATAATGATAAAATTGCTTCTGTTCTCGCATCAAAAATTATAAAACACTGCTAGAAATTTTTGCAATTGTATAAATATTATAACGAAAAATATTAATGATGATAAATCGTTTAATGAATAAACATTATTGATGATTCAGAGATTCTAAGACAATGTCGTCATCTCCACTTGTATTAGTCAGTATTTAATGTTTTTTTTTTTTTTAATTTATCAATTATTTACACAGATATCCTCATAAAAATGATATCTTATACAAAAGATTTTGGTGATTCAGAGATTCTAAGACGATGTCATCATCTCCACTGTATTAGTCAGTATTTAATGTTTTTTTTAAAATTTATCAATTATTTACACAGATATCCTCATAAAAATGATATCTTATACAAAAGATTTTATTAACAGATCATCTACTACATATATTTTTTTTAAACACGTATATTCATCCAGCGACCGAGAAAGGTAAAATGGGAACTGAGCTACTCCGAAAGCATTAAAGTATAGTGCTTAAGACATTTTTGTAAAGAAAAAGTGTTTAAGAAATTTGTAATATAATGCAGTACGATTATGGAAAATTAAATTACTCAGTGAACAGTATTAGTAACATCAATGCTTAGTAAAGCTTAACGATACACATTTCTTTCGCTTGTCATTTTTACTTTAAATTTAAAAATTTAAATAAAAGTTAAAATTTTAATAATATTTTTTAAATTATACGGATCTAAATTTTGTTTAAATTTAAATAAAAAAAATACTAACTGATATTAGTAAAATTTTTATACGAATATAGGTAAAACAGTCAATTGTGCCAAGAACTAATCGTCAATATTCCGAAAGTATCATTTATTTTGGAACGATTAAAGATAAGGGATTAAAATTAATGTTATCAAAATCATCCTCAATGGTATAACTTATTTGTTGAATATCATAAAAATTTATCGAATAGTTCCATAGTTATCATAGGAAGATCTAAGAAGTTTGAACGTCCACCATTATTTAAACCGATAAATCTACAAGATTAATTAATCATATTTTAAATTTATTTTCAATAGCTTAATTAATCTGTCGAGGTTCATAGAAATCAACCAATAGTTAAAAAGTTATTGGGGAAAAATCTTTAAAGTCTGAATGTCCGCCATTTTTAAATGATTTGATATAAAGGGTTTAATTAGCGTGTCATCAAGATTATCTTCAACGACTTGATGTTCTTACTAAGTGCCATTTAAAAAGCCAATAAACAATTCGAGATATATAAAGAGTTTGAAATATATTCGCCATATTTAAATAGCTGAAACTAGAGAGTTAAACGATGCAGAAAGATTACCTTTGATGTCGGAAGATCATTACGAAATTTCATAAAAATTTGTTAATTAGTTCAAACGTTATTAGTAGGCCTAGAGATATATAAGAGACAGACCGCAGTGGGATCTTGTAAATTTCGCATATCTTCGGAAAACAAATTCAAAATAAAGATTTTTAAGTACTTTTAAGTAGCTTATAATATTCGTGAAATATTATGAAAAAAAAATGCTTTAAGTGATTAACAAAATTGCTAATTAAATAAATGTAGCATCGATATCTCTTGTTTTCCTTCTTTGTACAGATAGATTTTGTTTTTCTCTCTATACAAAGAAAAAAAAAACGAAATAATCGATTTGCATTCACAAAATCTATATTAGGGGTGGGCAATCTCCGGCCCGCGGGCCACATTATTTTATTATATCTAATACTATATACTTACATAACTGTACCTTCTCTTTTTTAAATAAATACTATTATTAACAATTGTTTTTGTTTTGGCTCGTGGTCCACTATAAATTTTTCTATACGGCCCCCTACAAAAAAAAGGTTGCCCATGGCCCACCATAAATTTTTCTATACGGTCCCCTACAAAAAAAAAGGTTGCCCACCCCTGATCTATATAATAAATGAACAATTTTAAAATTACGTACAACGGATACAGTGATCATCATCAGAGAAATATGAAGCTCAGGTCAACTAATATTTTTTGAGGCCCTTTAGAAAAAAAAAAAAAAAAGTGATCATCATCAGAAAAATATGAAGCTCAGGTCAACTAATATTTTTTGAGGCCCTTTAGAAAAAAAAAAAAAGACAAAATTGACAAATATACAGTGGCAACTGTACAAGAAAAGTGAAAGCATTGATAGAGAACTAAATTTTGACAAATACTGAAGCTAGAACAGTATAAAAATATACAAATGTATTTTTTCTAACATATTAATACATTGAGGCCCCTAAAACTGTGAGGCCCGGGGCAGTCGCCCCTCTTGCCCCCACTCTGATGGCCACAAATCATCATTATTTTTGTCATGAACGATCTATTAAATTTTAAAAATAATTTAGATTAATTCGAAAATCTAATGACATACATACAGATATCTCGATCTTAATTAATTTAAGTTCTTCTATCTTTAAATTATTCTTATTAAAGTTGAGTATAACATTTTTAAAGATGGAAATATAGTAAACATCTTATAATATTCATTTTTTCATATTAAAATTGCATAAAACATTTTTTTTTTTTTTAATTATTAAACTATTGAAGATTGATGTACAAAACTTGTATGATAAAAGATACCATTACTTTCCATATTTACATAGAGAGAAACATAGCTAAAAATATATTTAAAAATATAAAAGTCGATTCTAATACAGATAAGATTCTTCTATATACCAAATTTTCTTATTTTTACTGAAAAATCTTTTATTCATTTTAAAAATTCTTTTCTTTAAAGAAAGGAATAAATTTTAATGAATTTTTTTTTTTCCTTCATTTTTTTATTTTTAAGATAAAATGCGCAACTATATATAAATAAATCTAAACTTTATCCCAGATTACACGCGTAACATAAACACAAAATTTTCGCAGGATAATTTTTTTATCATCATCGTTTTAAGAGATGATAAATATAATCCTCCATATTTTATTTTATTAAACGAGAACAAATATTCGCATTTCTTAAGAATTTTTTAATATCAAAAAACATTATTTCTGAAACATTTCACTTATATTACTTTTATCCAAAATTACATTTTTCATATAATATCTAATAGGAGTTACGTAAGATGAAATTTTTTTTTGCTAAGAAAAATCTTACAAAAATGCAAATTTTAAGACCGGTATACGGATGGTTTCACTTTAAAATATCGATCTGTAATCCCCAGAATTTTATTTTTTTCCTATGTCCATGCAAAATATCTTTAATAATAATAATAAAAATAGTTATAGATCTAAATTTGTAGATTATCGGATTTAAAAAGGAGGATTTAAGGTCGTTAAAAGAAACGTGACCATCTGATCAATTCTGAAACTTCTGTTTAATTCTAAACCGTACAGTTCAGACAGTCACGAATTGAATAAACACCTTTATAATCCCATATTGTGCGTATGTGACAGATTTACTGCAGACACTAGACGGGATAACAGTTATTATAATGATTCGAGTATGTGCCATTGTTAATCAGTGTTGATCCTCTATCACTTACACGCATTGTTATTGAATGATTATTTGTTTTCCTCTTATTCCACGCTAATCTTCGTGTTACAAGAAGTTACGAAAAAAAAAAAAAAACAGGAAGTATGTGTACGCAAACGAGCAATAAACCCACGATAATTTATAACAATACTAATCGTATTTTTACGTGTTTTGTTACAGCAGAACGTCTTTTTCTGTTGTTAATCGGTGTTAATCCTTCTTTTGCGTACACACATAACATCGATAGTTTGTTTCCTCTCTCTTATTGCCATTTTTAAGCAAGAAAAATAATCGTCTGCTGAAATTACGATTTTCATAAACAATTTTTTCTCTCTTGCGACCGAAAATAAAATTTTTAACTCGGAAAACAAACTGGAGAGACTGTAGAGGAAGCCGTAATGTGTAAATAAAATGTTAAAAATATACTTCGGTACGCGTTTTTAAATTTACATTTATATATATATATATATTTTAACATTTTTTCCCACGTTGGAAAGTGTACTGCGTGTATGTCTCTCTTAATTACGACTCTCATTTTTAATGCAGGAAAAAAAATGTAATAAATGATGTCTTTTTTTTAAAAAAAAATGCAAAATGTGCTTTCTCTCCTAATTTTCGCGGTATATTTTT
Organism: Olivierus martensii; assembly: GCA_000484575.1. Classification (NCBI taxonomy): domain Eukaryota; kingdom Metazoa; phylum Arthropoda; class Arachnida; order Scorpiones; family Buthidae; genus Olivierus; species Olivierus martensii. The sequence goes on from AYEL01078921.1 coordinate 4,641, forward strand.
TTAAGTAATAATTTCGAATAAGTGATTAAAGTCGAAAACAGTTTATTTATTTTTGTCCTCTCGGGGATTTAACTTTATATTCGCAACCGATGATGTCTTTAAAAAAAAAAAAAAAAAACGCAAAATGTGCTTTCTCTCCTAATTTTCGCGGTATATTTTTTTTAAGTAATAATTTCGAATAAGTGATGAAGTCGAAAACAGTTTATTTATTTTTGTCCTCTCGGGGATTTAACTTTATATTCGCAACCCAAGAAGACGGAATAAAGAGAAAGTATTATTTATTCCGGAAAAACAAACGGATACAAACAACCGTAGAGATTCTCTTGGAGACGATAGAGAGAAGAAAAAAAAATTAAGCAATAGAACTGACAGAAAGCAAAACCGCGGCTTGGATTATTTGTAAATAATCCTAAAATGAATAATATAAATGGTTAAGCAAATCTCTTCACGTTTTCGAATATTTTGTACTTTATTTCGCTACGTCATCGTCGACGTCACAGGGCATGCGTGTGTAAGTTGTCCGCCTACGTTGATGGAGATTGGCGGTCTCTTAAAATAAGCCAGCATTGTGTGCTTCGATCACTGGTTAGCTTGTCGTTGTGTTATATAGTAGCAAAGTGTGTCGATCATAATCTATATACAGAAGCTGAAGTAAGTACTCATTCTTTCGATACTCTCTCTCTCTACTCGAGTACGAAACTTTCGAAACACTTTTCAAACAATCCACTTCTTCAGTTTTTTTCTCTCTCTCTCTCTCTCTCTCTCTCTTTTTTTAATTTAATAATGTCGAATTCTATCCCCGAATTTTTCTGCGTTGCTGCGTATTTTTATTTTATTTTATACAGAAGTGTTTTTAATGTATAGGGAAGTTTGCTTCAACGAAAATTTCAATGATGCGACTTTTCTCGCTCTTGTCAAAATTTTGTGATAACTGTATATTTTGGAGAATGTACATATTTTTTATATCAAGTTCAAGAATATTTCTGTTAGATCCAGGAATTTTTAAGAGCGAAAAGAATATGTACGATAATTTTTCTTGCTTAAATATGAATTTGTGCAAAAATATTGTTAGATTTAAACTAGAAAAAAATATTCACAGCTTTAGAAAACTTTACAGATTCGAAGAGAAAATAACAGTGCCAATCTTCTATATTTATATACAAATGTCGAATATAGTTCGAAATCTTCTACATTATATTCTAAGTTCTCCTCAGTTAAAAAATTATCAATGATAAGTTTGTTTACAAATATTGTTAGATTTAAACCAGAAAAATTTATTCGCAGCTTTAGAAAATACAGATTTATTCTGAGAGAACTACAGAATATTCGCAGCTTTAAAAAACTATAGAATATTCGCACCTTTAGAGAACTATAGAATATTCGCACCTTTAAATAATTACAGAATATTCGTACCTTTAAAAAACTATAGAATATTCGCAGCTTTAGAGAAGTACAGAATATTCGCACCTTTACCTTTAAAGAATTACAGAATATTCGCACCTTTAAAAAGCTATAGAATATTCGCACCTTTAGAGAACTACAGAATATTCACACCTTTAAAAAACTATAGAATATTCGCAGCTTTAGAGAAGTACAGAATATTCGCACCTTTAGAAAATTTAGAAAACTTTACACATTCGAAAAGAAACTCGCGGTGCCAATCTTCTACATTTGTATACATAGATGTAAAACACAGTTCAAAATCTTTTACATTTATATATACAGATGTAAACAATAATTCAAAATCTTGTACATTTATATATACAGATGTAAAAGATAGTTTAAAATTTTCTACATTAATCGCGATGCCAATCTTCTACATTTGTATACATAGATGTAAAACATAGTTCAAAATCTTGTACATTTATATATACAGATGTAAAAGATAGTTTAAAATTTTCTACATTAAACTCTAGGTTCCTCTCAGATAAAAAATAATCAATGGTAGGTTTGTCTACAAATACTGTTAGATTTAAACCAGAAAATATATTCAACGCTTTAGAAACTTTACAGATTCGAAAAGAAAATCCCGATGCCAATCTCTACAAATATAGAATATAGTTTAAAATCTATATTATACTCTAGATTCCCCTCAGTTCAAAGTATTAATGGTAGGTTTGTTTACAAATATTGTTAGATTTAAACCAGGAAAATTTATTTACAGCTTTTAGAAAACTACAGATTCCACAAGAAAATCGCGGTGCCAGTCTTCTACATTTATATACACAGATGTAAAAAATACTTCAAAATCTTCTACATTACACTCTAGGTTCTACTCTCAGATAAAAAAAAAATAATCAATGGTAGGTTTGTCTACAAATATTGTTAGATTTAAGGCAGAAAATTTATTCGCAGCTTTAGAAAAACTTGACAGATTTGAAAAGAAAATCGCTGTGACAATCTTCTACATTTATATATATATATATATGTACTATATATAAGTGTAGAAGATAGTTCAAAATCAGAATTCTTCAGTTAAAATTATCAATGGTAGTTTTCTCGCAAGAAATGCGGAGTTTTACAAGTGCTTCTTTCCAGAAATTCGTTCGATTTTATCGAGAAAGAAGTGTGTTATAATTTGATTACTGGCAGATATTTTCTAGTAAAAGAAAAAAATAAATATATATATATATTTTTCTTATGTAAGTTTACCAACGTCGTAGCCATCAGCAAACATGTTGCATAATTAAGTATACATAACGGGTAATTTTCATAACGTATAAGAATCCTTAAAATATTTTTATACTATAGGCGAGAATATATAAATTATTCATACTTTATATTAGTCAGCAATATTTAGATGTTTATTATCATTATTATTCCCTTTTTAATAAGATTTAAAATAGGAATTTTATCCCCAAGAAAAATTGAAAAGTGCGCACTGAGTAATCAAACTCGGTTATAAATTAAATTTATATGTGGAATTTTTAAATTATCAAATATGTATATATATTATTTTTCTAACTATAGGATTTTCTTTTTTACTTATTAAATTTATATCTGATATAAAAATTAAACAGTCGTCAGATTTGCGTAAAAATTTATATATATCTATAGAAGTGAGTACAAACAAGATTTAATATCATTAAAAAGAATTGTTATTTGAATTATTGACATAAATCCGAGAAAAGAAAGAACAAATTATTATTTTTTTCTATTCTTTAACTTTTCTTGCGATGTTAGTTCTCTGCATAATAATTTTAGATGTTTATTTACCTACGGCGAAATTTATAAAAAATTTTTAGAAATTTCTAGATTATTATTTATGTAAACAAAAAGACTGCTAGTCAAAAAAAAAATAAAGAACGAAAATTCAATTATATTTAAAAATATAATATAATTGAAATTTAAAAAATATATATATTTAATTATTTTAAATCAAAATTTCCCCCCCTCTCTCGCCGTTTTTAAAGTTCTCTCTCTCGTACAAACGGCAAAAATTTAATATAAAAATTCTTCCGATTCGTCTTTGTTTAGACGTTAATAGCCGTATAAAAAAAACACATAAAGTACAACGAGTCGTAAAAAAAAATCAAAGTTTGTAAAAGGAAAAAGTTTGCATTAACATAATTTTCTTTCAGAAAGAAAATCTCGAATTTTTTTTTTTTTTTCTGTAATCAACTCCTTTACGATGTCCGTTTCGTGCAGTCTTTCCATGTTTACGTTAATTCTCTTAATAGTCGGTAATATTAATAAATTCGAAGAAGAATGATTAACTGTCTGATTTAATAATCAATTAAGATGATTGAGATACGCATTACATCCGTTATAATTTGGTCCCAGGCACAACCAATTAAATCTGTTTAGAGTGCTTACATCGTATATATAAAATATTACATCCACATACATCTATAAAAGGAAAATTTTCGAGCCGACAGACAGAAAATCCGCATAGGAAAAGAAGAAAAACAGAAACAATCATAACAAATAAAACTAAAAACCTGTTGGCTTCTAAAGCCTTAATTTATTATATTAATTAATTTGTTTAATTATTTAAGGATTTAGTAAGATATAAGAGAGATTTAAACGACAATCAAAGGGAAAAAGAAAAAAGATATTTTTCTGCATCTTCGACAATGAAAAATTTCGAATTATGTATCATTAATTATCGCATTTTCCCGTTAACTAATGCTTTATTCGGATACCTTAAATTTCTCTATACGAAGAATGAGTTTTGTATGAATTACATTCTAATTATCTTACTAATTTAAACAATATTATAATAAATTTTGGCATTATGCGAAAGGTATAATTAGAAGTTTTCAGAGTATTAACGAGATAATTTTAAAAAGTTTTATTAATTAAATTTTATTTTTCTCCGATTCGATCTTTATAAAAATTCCTTAACTCGTTTACTTTTAATTTACATTTTAAAAGATGTTTTGATGAGTTTACAGTTTAAATTTTCCTTTTGTTTTTTTAATTCTTAAAGGAGAATAAAATTTACCAATGGAACGAATTAAACTTCTCTTTCTACGTTTTTCCTTATTTAAAATATATAAAAAATAACGAATTTTTTTTTTTAAATATATTTTGTTATTTGTTTCGATCAACTGGAATATTTTATTTTATTTTATTTATTTCGTACACGTTTAAAGTTACTTTTACTCGACGTGTAGACAAATGGCAAACTTGATGCGTTCACTGCCTTGCAATTGCCTTCTGCAGGGAAGACGCATTTACAGGTGCAAAGAATAGATAAGCTTAAACTGCATGTTTTGTTTGTATAGTGAGATGGATATTCACCAAAGTTTGTTTTAATTCACTCTTGTATGCTAACTCTAATTTTACACGAATTTAAATTTTCGACTTTTATGAATAATTTCGTCCTCATTAATCAGTTTTTTTTTCTTCTATTTATTTCTAAGCTCTCTATTTATTTTAATTTTTTTCCTCTCTCTCTCTCTCTCTCTCTCTCTCTCGTCTTATGTTTTCTAATTTTTAAAGAGTAATCTTCCGACATCAAGCGAGCCGATTCGGTGTACAAATTTATTATAAAATGTTTTCATTCATCTACAACTCATTTATTATAATTTGTATTAATGAAAACCGCGAGTAAACGAATAAAAAAAAAAGAAAGAAAGAAAAATTCGCGTAAATAATTAAGAGAGAAAGAAAGAAAAAGCAAATAAATTTTCGAAGAAAATACTTTTGTGGCTTTGCCGAAAAAAATAAAACGAGACGAAAATATTGCATTTTTAAACCTCTAAATAACGGTTGTTGCTTTGGGTTATTGACCCAAACTCTATATACTATCATTATAAATTTAAACTGCCGATAAAAAAAAAATTATGTGATAACATACACTGCCGTTCTTCTTCGCTATCATATTTTTTTATACGTACTCAATTAAATTTATAACGGAATAAAATTTTGTTCAGTAGAAGAAGAAATGGTTAATACTAGTTATAAGTTTTCCTTTCTAAAATTCGACCTTCAAAGTTGATAAGAGAATTGTAAACAGTGTTGTGACGGAGAAGGATTGCCGTCTTATGAATGAAGATGTCTTACAGGTTAAGTTTTGTTTGTGTACGTATATATATATTATATATAAGTATAAAAGAATAGAATAAATTCATTTTTTATTCGTTGAATATGAATTATGACATCACACTGGCGTGTCGCGAACGTTTTGTTATGCAATAAATGTAATCGAATTAAGAGAAATTGAACAATAGTTTGAATACGTGATGTATGTTTGTGCATGTCTCCTTGGTTGGAAACAATAACAATCTTCTATGATGACAATGAGAATATAACAGGTGTTCCAACGTTTCTGATGAGTTGATTCCATGTTTTTAGATTTCTTTTTTTGATGTGAAATAATTCAAATTCTGTTATTTTTGGCAAGAAGAATTGTTTGTTTCTTCACTAACTTTAAATTTCCACGCCTAAATCTGTATCAACTATTTATGCAAATGGATATTGAGGGAGGAAAAAAAACGACATTTAAACGCCCACTTTTCTGATGTTTTTTTAACAACAAACCTGTCGAAATTTATATAAAACAATTGTGATTTTCATTATGGCACGCTTCTTTTGATGTTTTTAAGCGTAAAAAATTGCTCATTTTTAACGGCATAATTGCATGCAGCGTATAATTTCTACATTTTATTCTCTTTTTTTACATGTTTGCTTAAAAAAAGAGCCTCGAATTGTTTGTTAATCTACGTAAAGAGTAGAATTTTATTGTCGGCGCCTCACTTTTTTTTTTCTCTGATACGCCATTTTTCATCTGCCAAACAATAACCATTCCTTCTTTTCATTAGAAAATGCTAACAAAAACGACTCACACTCTAATACTTGAATAAATGGATTATGGTACAATTTATTAAAAGTATAAGGACGTGTTTACTCGATAACACGATCAAAAGAAAATTTATCCCGCAAAGTCACTTCTTAATGATGATGCGACGTATTTTATCGGTTTATTGCTCCGAAAAAAAAGGAAAAAAAAGTTGAAATTTTGCATTTTTTGAGAAATCATAAACAATACTTTGAATTCTTTTCTCCAATATTACTCTCGATTTTTTTTATTTCTATTTTTTTCTAATTGCTAAGTGGAACCCTTGAGGAATTAACTATATAAGATTAAGGAGTCAATACTTCTCTAGCTCGTTATTTCTTCAGACGTTGGCCTAAATTATATAGAAAGTGCCAAATTCTCCCGAGATATATGTATATTTCTTGTTCTTTCTCTATTTTGTAGACCTTTTAAAAAAGTTTCATATCAGTTACATCGAATGCACGTCTTGAACATGCATATCTTCTATATTTAGAAAAGTTATTGCGTGGCTTTCTCGTATCGTTTCATCAAATATATCTCGGTATTTTGACTCTCGATTAAACAATAGTTATAAAAACTGTTTCTTTCTTTTTTTTTAATCGATATTCTTATTGCTATTCTTAACGATGTATGTACTAAACAGTAATAGCTACTTATTCAATTTTTCTAGACTGACATAAGAGAAAGAATCGATAGTTATCTAACATACGTTCCAATCCTCATTATTTCTAACCAATATGAGACTTAACCTACACGATAGATTTTTGAAAAAGTTTACAAACGGATTATCTTCCGATCTTTTCAGTTAATTCGACTCACATTTAATCCCATGTTACGTCTTTCGGGTTGATAAACTTAGAAATGAATTCAGAAACGTTTAAACGTAGTTAAGTTCGGAGCAATATATGATATAGTATGAGTACTAAGTTAATTATCCTGGATCTTCTGGTTACGAATCATTATCTTAAACATTAATTATTAATCTCAGTGATTAAGCCATGATGATGATGATGATGAATTTGATCAAAAATGTGACGATAACAAATGCTGATTTTTCGCAGGAAAAAAAAAATTCAGATTGAGTTTTTGACAATTTTATATTCTTTTTTTGCCAAAATCGTGCATTAAATATATAAATTTTAATGCAATTTTCTTTCTGGAACGTCGACATAAAAGACATTACCAAAGCTTTATTGTGGTAGTTGTTACAAAGTTATGATTTTTTTTTTTAATGAAGTTCCATCGATGCTTTCGAACAATTTCTTATGAAATCCAATTCGACACTAATTCGTGTTTTAAGACGTCTAGATAATTTTCAAGAGTAGGCAATTCAAAATTCGGTTGGCCGTTAGATTTAACGGCGTAAACAGTAACAATATTTTATTATTAATCCGAAAACTTAACATTACTTTTTTTAACATATAGAATTTATTTTTTCTTTCTATAAATAAAGAGTCAACTTTTTTTTTATTTATAGAAAACCGGATAGGATTTTTGTAAATTTTATTGCGACTTGTTTTTCCATGCATTCGGTCCCCTAAATCTATTTTTTATTCTTCTTCTTCTCCCTTTCCTGCTATTGAATATGAAAGTCTTCCTTTTCTTCTAGCTACCAACATATTATTATTGTTATATTTAAAATCAATATAGTTCTTCGAAATTATTTTATCAGACTAACAATACTGCAAACGTGACGCTTGCAAGGAAAAGAAAACAAGAGACCTTCAAGGTTTCCAAAATCTCTCTCTTCTCTGACTTTTCACACATCCCATTACTTGTTAAATGCGGCGAAAAATATTAAATTTATTAAAATATTTTATACCTTTATTGATTGATAATTTTGTAAACTAATAGAACGATTTCTTCCTTATAGATCAGAGCATCAACAAAAAAAAAATGTTTTCATGTTTACACATGTGTTTAATCATCATCTACGTAATACTAACTCCCCAAGTCATATCCTATACTTTTGGAGAATATTCTGAAGACGACATCAATCGTCCAAATCCCAATTTACCCTATTCAGTTAATCACAGACTGATTAATCTCTTATCTAGACAACAAATTGATACGTTACCTTACCATTATGGTTTATCGACACACGATGGTTACGAATTGGAAGGCACAGTGTCACCCGGTCATATGATGAAACGAGATGGTCCGCCACTCTCTATCGTCAATCCACTTGATGTCTTGAGACAACAGCTGATGTTGGATATGGCAAGACAGAAAATGCGAGAGAATCAAAATAAAATTCGACAAAATCATGAATATTTAAAGAATCTCGGAAAAAGGAGCATTTCCTTTCAGAAGGATATATCCAGGTCTTTGGAAAATTCTCGTCTGCACAGGTCATTTCTAGATAAGAAGGTGAGTCTAAACGACAACTTAATGATATTTTAAGCATAAATTTATTATTCTTAACGGCCATATTTGCATATATTTAACTAAAACATTCTCTTTCATAACATTATCTTAAGTCTTTAATGGTTGACGCGCTTTTTATTTTAACGAAAACAAATATATCGGGATGGAATATTTAATAACCGAAAAATTTCTAAATAAATTACTTTTCTTCTTAGATATATTATTTTTATTTTATTTTTTACTTTCTAAATTTTAATTAATTTCGCTTTTGGCATCGGTAAAATGTAACATTTCCATTAAAATATCTTGATTTGAGTTATTGTGAAAGTGTCAAAATGTCGGACGAAAATTCATCATCTCGGACGAAATTTAAAGTTTTTCTAAACATCACACAAAATGGGAAAACGTCTTCATTAGTTTTTTATTGTGAAATATCGAAAGATTTTTCTGTAAATTATTATCAAAACCTTTTAAAGTTTCCATTTTGCGTTATCGTTATTTATTGTTTTCGGTGCGAAATTATAAAAATGGCAACCTTTTTTCTTAACAAAATGTCATCGTTCCATGCCTTTTATATAAAAATTATTATAGAAGAAAATCTACAGTAATCATCAAGAAGATATTTTTTGATAATAATCTTTTCAAATCTGGTGTAAATAATAAAGATCTCTAGATAAATAATAATCGCGAGTCGCATCTGAATATGATCTCGTTTCGACTTATTCTAGAATCGATTCTCTAAGGCAAAATATTAAAAAAATAAAAATAATCGAATGGTATTGTAAAAATTTGAGTATAAAGTTTTTGTTTTTGTTTCGGAATTAACGAGATTTATCAGTAAATTCTTCCAGAAACCGAATGAGATTCTCCTCTCTCTCAACTTTCTTCGTCATCTGTGTCTTTCCACGTTATCTTAAGCACACGAATAATCGAAAAAAAAAAAAGTTTCTCGATTAATTTTGCGAATATTAATATTCGAATTATACAAAATAATCGTTTATAAATTCGTTCGGAACAGTAGCCAATAACGGATGAGAAAGGTAGAAAAAAAAAACATATATCGAAATTCGCAATTTAATTCATCATATTTTCGATCCTCATTCTTCAATGTCTACTTCTTCCATTGCTTTTACTAAAATTGGATGACGTTTGCGGTTAGGTAGGAAAAAAGAATATAAAACAGCCATCGATGCTAAAACCAACACAAACCTCGACAAGTCGAAAAATGTTCAGATTCGCATCGCGAAAGTTTCTCTCCTCACTATATGAGTTTTTCCCCTTATATGTATATATAACCCAATGAAATTCTGCTTCAATCTTCCGAACAAATCAATAACTCAAATTCTCACTATATGAGTTTTTCCCCTTACATGTATATATAACCCAATGAAATTCTGCTTCAATCTTCCGAACAAATCAATAACTCAAATTATTACTTTTTTTTTTACTATACAAAATCGTATTTTCCTGCATGGATCGGAGTGTATTTCTGAATAGGTTAGAGTGCATTTTCTTTTATTGAGTTTAAGCACTGCTTTTCTCAAACAATAACATTTGCAAAGAGAGTAGAATGGGTAAAAATATTTGTTCGTACCGTCTTCTGCAACCTTAGTTTATTGACAAAACAGTACGACTTTTGTTTCCCTCTTTCTTTCGGGACAGATATTGAGAACGGTTTCTAAAGAAGAAGTAAAAGGAAAAAAAGAACAGGCACACACACACACACATATATATTTTTAAATATAAAATTTAAAAAAAAAATAATAATAATAATTATCGATGTCTTTAAATTTTACATTAATTACAGACATTTTTTAATTGCTAGTATTGATTTGTATTCATAAATCATTCATGAAAATTCTTAAAATTAGAAAATAAAAAGTTTTTTAAGATCAAAAAGCAGTAATCAGATTGCAGTAAACTATAAACAATGAAAAAATAAAAAAGTTTTAAGAACGAAAAGCAGTAATCAGATTGCAGTAAACTATAAACAACTCAAAAATATTAGATGAAAGAATAACCTTTTAACTTGAAGGAACGTAAAGCAGGGCTGGAGTGTCGGCAGGAAAATGTGACTCCTCGGGAACTATAGTATGAAAAATATTGATAAAAGAAAAACGTTCTAACTTCGAGGAACTATAGTTTAAAGTGGCAGCATTCCGGGGTTAAATTAAAATGGGGGTAATTATTATTTTTATTCCTGTAAAATAACATTGATGAACGATTATAAATATGAACTATGACCACAGCAGACTTTCGTATGTACTGCACTGCACTGATATCAAACCCACTGTGAAACGGCATAGGAGTATCAATGTAACAAAATCCTGTGATTTTGGATTTATGTAAGAATAATGGTTTAAAAAACCACACCAAAATGAATCAATAAAAATATAAAATTCAGAAAAACCGAGTTACATCGAAACAGTGTTAAACAGAGCAGTGTTAAGCAGGGTCTTACTGTACACCTAATTGTTTTTAAATTAATTATGAAAAATGTCATATTTTCAAAAAAAAAAAAAAATTGTATAATTCATGTTAAATATATCAAAAAATTAACATAAAAATAGATCTTTCAAAAAGTCAAGATATTAAATCAGCTCATTTTGTTTATATTCAATTACTTCTTGTGTTATTTGACCAATCACTTATTTTCTGCCATAATTTATGACCTTGTGCACCATATGCAATCTACAAATAATGACAAAACCTAACAAAAATAAAATATTTTAGCAGAAAAAATGAGAACAAACTAGAATTTTCAAATTTTTTATTTCAAATTATCTATTTTTATGAATTTCTGAATATATATTATAAAATATTTTTAATGATGATAATAAAATTAAAGAAATACAGTGATACCTCGGTTCACGAACACAATCCGTTCCTTGATCCTGTTTGTGATCTGAAAAGTTCATAATCCGAATCAATTTTTCCCATTGTAATCAATGTAAATCTAAATAATACGTTTTTGTCCTAGAAAAATTTTTAACATGTTATGGCTTTATGTGTGGAAATATTTAAATTAATTTTCCTAATTTTCTAATGATGATAATAAAGGAGATACGGTTTTATTATTGTCGTTAGAAAACAGCAAAAAATAAATAAAAATAACTTCGAGCGGAATTTCTAATTAATATAATGAACGAATTTTTTTTTTTTTTTTGTTAATTTTCGGTTAATTTATTTTTTACCCGCGAATGAATGAATAGATAGTGATTCGCGTAAGGTGTTTCGTGAATTTTTTTTTCTAAAAATAAATTTTTGTTGGCGACTTAAGTATTGAAAAGCGATTGCATTCGTTAAAATCGCTTTTACATAATAGCATAATGCGATATCGTATCGTTAGAATTTTAACGAGTTCTACAGGGTTATTTATGGAAATTTGGCCAGGTTTTAAGTCGATTATTGGTCTGGTTATTAGTATAAAGTAATTATGTATACATCAGATAAATGTTTATTAGTGCTGATTATGTTTGCTTAACTAACAAGATATCGTAAGTCGCTCTCTCTCTCTCTCGCTCGCTCGCAACGTTCGCGATAATGTTAAGTCTTTTAGCGAAAAATATTTAGATTATATACATATATATGTTTATTTTTTTAATTTTTTTTCTTATTATTTAACAGGTATTCCAGACATCAGAAGTCTGAATCAACAGTTCTAGTTTCTACCCAGTCTCTGTTTAAAACGGAGAGATTTTTTTGCAGATTTCCAACTTGTGAATTACATATTGTAAAAAAATTATAAAAAAGTAAAATAAGATGAAAAAGAAGATATAAAAAAAAAACCCTTCGAAAAATTATGTAAACATTGTAGAATTTTTGTCATGTTATCGATAAAGTCTTTCACTTCTATAGTTATCAATCTATTTTAGCAAACTAAACAATCCTTCATGCAATTTCTCCCTCTTTTAACATGGTGATGTTGTCTTTCTTCTTTAAATGTGGTACTTTCGTCAATTATAGAAAAAAAAAAAAAGCACACAAAAAATGATGATGTTAAATGAAAACAGACAAACAACCTCCTCCACTTTAAGGAAAAAAAAATCAAACGATGACAATCCTGTTTTTTTTCTTTGCTTTTAAAGGAAAGAATCTTCGTTCCTGTCCGTGAATCGGTGATTAATGGTAAAAAAATTATTTAAAATTAAAAAAAAAAAAAACACAAAATAACAAAAAATCGTTAAAAAAAATCAGTTAAAAAATAGCTTTTGTTGGTTTCTACATTCTGTTTATGTTACTCGCATGTAACCATATAAATTTTCTGGTTATTTAACTTAAAAAAATCACTTATAAAAATGGTAAAAATAACAGAATTCGATTCGTTTTCGTTTGGATAATATCTCAAATATTCAAATTTAAAGTTATACCCGATATACAGATTACAGACAAAGTTTTAACAGATGATCTACCACTCTGATACAAAGCATGTGATCGCAGATATATATAGATATCAATTCGGTGCTTAATGGAATGGCACGACAAACTAGACTATAGATATCAGTTTGTATGGCAAGAGAAGGAATATAAACATTGGAAAAATCGCATTCCATTAAGTCTGCTTAATGGAGATTTCTGAATGACAATTTGTCTAGAGATAACCGATTCTCCTACTACCACATAACATACATCCATTGATAGTCGCATGCAAAACTATTCATCTCGGAATGTTCCCAAGAAGTTCAGATCCTCTTACGATGTGCTGTATAATCCACATTCGATAACACAGGGACGAAAATCGGATAATCTACTAAATTAAAATATTTACAAGCATTCCAGCGGGATAAAGGGCGATAAACACGCTTCATCGGAGCGGTAGATTATCGAGAACATCTGTAGAATATATTTTTTTCCTTCCGTTGATTTTACGCGACGGATCTACACATTCAGTGCATATTATACTGTTTGTTTCTTTAAAAAAATAATAATTTAATTTATATTGATGTTTACACTGAAGTAGAGCATCAAAAGAAATTAAAATTTAATTTTTTTCCCAATTTTTAAAAATAAAAATTAATAATAGAAAACATAACCAACTTTAAATGAAACCTTTGACATATCATTTCTATAAATTGAAGTTTCCCAATTTTAATCCTCTCGATTAAGAAAAAATAATAATAATAATAAAAATAATTAATAACTGTTTACAAAAAAAAAATGTTTATATTTGTTAAAAAAATAATTTTATATTTATTAAAAAAATAATAATAATAAATAGTAAAAATGCTACAAAACTCCCATTGCTGTATCCATCTTCATTAAAAATAATGGAAAGTTTGAGTTAACAAGGTTTGATTCATTATTTTAAAATTAAATTAATCAGAACAAACACGGTTTTGCTTTAAGAATCACTTTATTCGAACATCAAAGAACTATTTGACACTTTTATTTTAAAGACGGGGAATATTGCGTGGGATATCTTTGATACTCTTCCATGAAATATCCCATTTAAAATAATATTAAAACGTACGTATATTAAAACGTACGTGATATTAAAACGTGTTGTATATTATTAATCAAGATGACTAAATATTAATATAAAGTATGATTTAATAAACATGATCGGGAGAGGAGGGGTGTGTAGTAATAGTAGTAGTAGTAGTAGTAAGTAGTAGTAGTAAGTAGTGAGTTTTAATAATCAGAAACCATTTAAAAATTTTATTGAGTTCGGGATTTTCAATATGTAATTAAATTTTTCTGAATTAATACTCTCGAGGCATACAAAATTATATATTTTAATAAATGCGAAAAATTCGATATTTCCCATTCCTGTATAATTAAGGAGGATCGACAGAAAATTTTAAAAATTATAAAGAAAAAACAAATATATATATATATATACACATCTCGTCCATTCAGAGTATTGAAAAGAGATAAAATTTAATGACATATTTTTAAAAAGATAAATTATTATTAGATAAATAAACATACGTATTTAAGTAAGAATTTAATGCCAATTTTTTTTTCTTTTCTTTAATTTAAAAGTTTGTAAAGAAAAATAATTAAAGAGGGGGGGGAGATTTTTGTCGATAACGCGGAGAAAAATAATTGAAAATAAAATAAGGATGAAAAGTAAATGGTTGGAGAGCACTTGATTTCTATTTTCGTGACGCAAAAGTGGAATTCTTATTCTTGTAGAATAATTCTATTGATCCAGAAAAATATATATATATTAGATGATAGAAGTAAAGAAGCTACTGGAAAAAGTTCGCGAACGAATGAAGCGTGATTTGTGAGCAGTTACCAAATATATAAAAAAAGGTTCGTCTAACTGAAAGTAGAGAATTGCTTTCAGGATAAATGAAAATATGATAGGCAGAAAATGAGAGTAGTACTGCTATATACGTGTGCGTGTACTGGGAGAACATAAGTCGTAATTAGATATATATCGAACTGCGATTACTCGAGCTTGATGGGTGATCAGAAAATCGATTTGTTCGGATAGTCGAAGCTACTCGAAATGCGCCGCAAATGGGCAATAAAATGTTTGACAATCTTCTTGCGTTTTCTGCCATGGCTGACAGGTCGTAAACACTCTACAGATTTATAACAATTTTTTTTTAGCTTCTGATGTCTGCAAGTTCAATCATTTCGTCGCTACGATCTCGAAAATTTGTGTGATAGTCATAAAAGTTCAAACTCTATTTTTTTGTTCAAACTCTAAATGGAAATTTTTATTTTTAGTTGTTTGTAATATTGTTTCCGAACTTTAGACTGCATAAATATTTTGCAAGAATATCGTTAACGTCTGGTTCCGATAACGAGTGGTGACCGGATAATCCGCATGCCGTGAATATAAATTTCATATAAATGGAGATTGTGCCGCATTAACATCGATATTATTATTGTTTCTAAGGGAATAAAAGTTTATTCTTGGTTATTTCGCACGATAATAGAATTTTATCTATGAATATAATGTTAATTTAATTTTTTTTTAATGTAAAAACTTATATTGAGTCTAGCAATTGGCAAACGTGATGCAATTTGTAACAGCGTGTATAGCGATTTTTATGCCGAATGCAGAGATTAGTTTCTAACTGTAATAAGGAAAATAGGAAATAAAAGAAGAACTTTTCTCTGTTTTTTGTTAAGAAAATACAATGCGTACAGGATATTAAATATATTTTTAACTAGAGTGATCTGTAAACATCGGATGGAATCACAGGGAAAAAACAAACAAAAGAAACGTTAATGTAGTTTCTTAATTACCACTTTGTAAAATTCATATTCTTGTAAGTGATCTTGTTCATCTCTTAGGATTATTTTAGTTTGTTTTATTATTTTACATTAAAAAAAATATATATGAATATATTTACATCAGAAAAATTGAAAAACATAAAGTTAATTAAATATAAATCCATTCTTAAACACGGTGTTCTTATTATTAGATAAGAAATTATTTTCTTTGATGAATTTTAATTATTATTTTATTATTAATAAGTTTGAAAGATGTTAAAAACTAAGATGTAAGTTTGAAAGATGTTAAAAACTTTTTAAATTTACAAAAATTCAGGGAAATTCGGGGATTTTTCGATTGTAAACTGAATTTTTAACGCTTTTATAAATGTAATAAAACGTAATTTATATCCGAATAATCGATTAGGTGTAAATCCTTTCGGGTCTAACTTTTAAACGCTTTTAAAAGGGATTAAATACCCTGATAGTGATAAACTTAAATGTTGAAACCTGTAACGAGATAATTATAGAAAATAATCTACTAAAATGCGTTTAAAAGGGATTAAATACCCTGATGGTGATAAACTTAAATGTTGAAACCTGTAACGAGATAATTATAGAAAATAATCTACTAAAATCGTCGAATTTTTAATATTTTAGAAATCGAATCGAGTAACCCTTCTCGTATCGATTAACGACGATTCAAAATAAGCACGACATAACCGATTCAACTTTTCTCTTGGATACATATTCGAAAAATATAAAAGGAATTTATAGATTTTTTCTTAATTTTTTTCGGTAACATTTCAGAGCAATAAACAATAAGAATGAAATTTAGCATATTGAAAGAAAGCGTTGTTGTCTGCCATTTTTCATAAATATGAATAGGATACAAACTTGGTTTCTGAAGAAATCGTAACAGAATATGAATCGCAAAATTCATATTTTATACGACTCTGCAATATATATATATATATATATATATATATATACTGTAATACTATATTCTTCAATAAAATAATTAATTTTCCGATTTGAAAGTGGTTTAGAATGATAAAAAAAAAAAACTTCAATTGTTTCGATGTATTTTTTTGGAGATTTTTTAATCAAAATTTCATTTAAAACGTGGATTTAAAAGGGGTTATGTTGCGGCATTCTTTAAGCGATCATCTTAAGTCGCGGATTAAAAACATTTTTTTTTTTTTCTGATAAAGATTAAAAATTGATTGCTGCAGTTATAACTTTATTAATGTTCTAACCATCATTAATTTTTTCTTCTTCTTCGCCTGATACATCTTAAGATGGCGAGGATTAACGAAACAAACAGTTGAAACGATAATTTCTTCGGGGGTGATGCGACTTATTTTGGGAATTAGTTTCCAAAAAAAATAAAAATAAAAAAATATTAAAACAGTTTTTTTTACTTGTATGATTATTTTTAATGCTATAATTAATTTAGAAATATTTTTTATTTAACCAAAAACGATTAAGTTATATAACCGAATTATTCAGCAAACAAAAAAAAAATTTAATAATAAAATAATTAACCGAACTAAAACTTTGAAGAATTTAATTTATAGCGAAAATTATCTATTGTTTAAGTTTGTTTAAAAAGCTTTATAAGCCACGAGATAAGATAATCATCCTTAAGGAAAATTTCCAATTTTTGTCAACGTCAGTAAATAAAATCGTTGTACAACAAGTCATGCTTTTGAAGTCAATAATATAGCACTTAACAAAGACGTGGTAGAAAGTTTATCTTCTTTTCTACTTTTTTTTTTCTTTTTTTTCCTGTCTAAAGGCAATAAATGCCGAAAGGTTCACAACTTTATTTTTGCAAATCCCCTGATAGATAATAATCACATAACCATTTGATATGACAACGCCTGCCTTAGGGATATTAATCAATCTTTCGAATGGTAGATTATCTAACTTTTATTAAAACTTATCTTTAAATATAAAATTGATGTTTCTCTATTTATCGTGTCCAGAAAAGATTTTTCTATTAAGTTTTCTAAAGGAAAAAAAATTAAAATTCATTTACATCGTAATGGATATCGATACTTAAAAAAAAAAACAAAAATATATGTATATCATTTGTATTTTGTTCGTAACAACAAAAATATTTAAAGGCACAGAAGAAATGATTTATTAACATTATTATTATATTTTATTAGGTCATGGAAGTTATATAGTAATTATTAGTGACGTAGTTGCTGAGAAAAATCCACTTATTCGGATGATGAAAAGAAAAAAAAAACCTACAATGGGAAAATCGATAGCTTTGGTTTAGATTTACTTTAACGTGCTATTACAAATAAGTGTCTGAAAATTTACAGTAAATTAAAAATCATTATTTTTCGAAAAATTTCAATCTATCTTTTTAATTTTAATAAATATAATTGTATTTTTTAGTTGCAAAATCGCGAATTTTTATTATGATTATCACCAGTGGCTATCAGAAAAGAGAACAAGATAGGCGGCTGCCCAGGGCCTCACGATATTAGGGGCCTCAATTTTATAACTCAATATGTTAGAAAAAATAAATTTGTATATTTTTATGCTGTTAGAGTTTCAGTTTTTGTCAAAATTTGAAGTTCTTTATCAATGTTTCGTATCACTGCATATTTGTCAATTTTTTCTTTTTTTTGAAGGGCCTCGAAAATACTAGTTATCTCGGGCCTCTCATTTTCTCTGAAAGTTCCTAATTATCACTGTTAACTAGATTCGAATAACTGTTATAATATTATAATTTTTTTTTTTAATTTGCTTAATAAATTATAAATTTTTAATACTTTTAAAGTTTCTAAATTGAGATCTTAAAGGAACATGAAACTTTGTGATATCCAAAATAATAAGTGGATACGTATTTTAACCACTTAATGAGTTAGAATAAGGATGATACGACATTTTGAAGAATTTTTAAAATTTAATAAGTATAATTTAATTATAGGAAATAATAAATTTCAAAGGTCAAGTACTCGTAACTGAGGAAATCCTTTAAACAGTTGTGAAGTCACATTGACTTTATCGGAAAACGTGATATTATCATTATTTTCCTTAAATTTGCTTAAGATTTCTCTCATAATTCTAGTTTAGATCTATTTTATTTAATAAATCAAATTAAATAATATAATCTGTAATTCGTCTCTAGTAAATATTTTAATTAAAAGATGCATATCGATAGAACTAATTTGATAAGATTATGTATAAAAATTATCTTAATTAAAAAATAATTATTACAAATCACGTTTCCAATTTTTTTTTTAAATACGTAGCTTCAAAATTTCTATAAATTTGACCTTATTTTTTGAATTTGAATAAGTTTCCAATTACTTTTTAAATACGTAGCTTCAAAATTTCTATAAATTTGACCTTATTTTTTGAATTTGAATAATTCATTTTACTGATGAAAAATAAATCAATTAATATTCTATTATTTATTAATTAATATCACACAAAGGATTTTCTGATTATTTTAATATTCATTAATGTATGTTTTAATGAATATACTATATATAGTAAAATAAATATTTGAATGAAAACATCTGTATCGATGTTGATGATACTTCAGCACACGTTAACAGAATTTTAGGTTGAGAAATATTACTATAGTATGAAATTTAAGGGAGGAGTGATTAACTAATGATAGTCTTCAATGTATTTTGCAACAGGGAACTGCAATTTCCTACAGCAAATAGAAAAATTATAACTTGTAGAGAAATTTCTGGTTTACAACAATAAATTCTTTTGCAATTATATATTTTATATTTTTATTCTTTTAAAGGGAATAAAAGTATCTAAAATGTATTTTATTTTGATAAAAATTCATATTTTAAACGATTCTATCACGTTTTAGTAAGAGGAAAAAAAAAAAAGATGTTAGAAAACTGATAGATGGAAGAAAAACATTGAAATTTAAAGAAAACAAAAATAAGTAAATAAATCGGCGAAAGAAAAACAAAAAAAAAAAAAAAATTCTGTAAGAGCCTAACAAGATTTTATGCAATTTCGAAATCATTATCTCTTGCGTTAAAAAAAAAATCAGAAACGAAGAGGAAATTCACAAAAATGCTTAAAACTGTAAGAAATATTCGAACATCTCCGTCTCTTTTCCACTTAATAAGGCGCCATAGTTTGTCACGTGACGATGGTCACGTGATCCGCAGTGGCGTTGTGGGAGAAGAGAGAGAGGCGACCCGAGCACCACTGCAGCAGTTTCCGCAGCAGTGTACGAACTCCGAAGTGCGCACCACATACACAAAACATTCTGCCGGATGGTTCAAAGACCTTAACTTACGAAAGAAGTGCACATCAACGAAAATTTTCGTTCGATTTTTTTTTTTAGAGGAAAAAAAAGAATGAAAAGGACTGTCAGAAAACGTAGACGTATCGTAGACATAGCTAGAGAATTTCATTATCTCAGAAACGTTTTTGGTTGGATGTTGAGTATCATTTGGGTACATCTACTTTTCAGCTACGAAATTGTTGCATCAGGTAAGCGAAAAAAAAAATCTCTTCAATTTTTCTATATCTTCTTCTTCTTCTTCTTTTTAATATTAAACTTATTGATTGCGTAAACTAGTAATAAAGAAAAATTATCGTAAGAATCCTTACATTAGATATAGTATTAAACCGATAACTCAAATTAATATCATTTTGGTAGTATTTGATGATCATCCTTCCCAAATCACTTCATCCATGAACGTGAAAAGTGTGTTTCTATCTTCTCAAACCCTCATCAATCTTCGTCTTGTCTGAAGATTGTTACTGACAACCAGTTCTGGTGACTTAGGTTGTTTAATCTTCACTAGATTCTATTAATCCACCTACTATAGGTAGAACAATTAACGGGCAATTAAACTATATCGAATTCATTGATTTATCTACGTTTCTTGCAAGTATTTCTTTCTGATGAATTAAGTGATTTTAATCAGTATATTTCCGTTTTTCTTTTTTTTTTTTCTATCATAAATAAACGAATTGCTTTTGTACATATTCGTGTATTTGTTATAAATCTTACAATTATAATATAATCACTCATTATATTTGTATGCTGTTATTAAATGTCCTATTATGACAATTAATACCATGCAGTTTCCTGCGCGATAATAATTTTTAAATAAATTTTGATAAGTTTAAACGAGAAAGTAGTATTTTAAAAAATGAGAATTTAACTAGATTAATACTGTGGGAGTATTTTAGAAACAATCTATATCGAAAATCATTAAGAAATCGCATCTGGTTCCATTAGGATACGATACATGCTACCTCTAAATGTAACTTGGTCTTTAATCAATCCACAGGAAATATGCGGAGAGAAAACGGTGCAATGTAAGAGTCCTTAAACAAACTCTCCTCTGGGTTAAATAGTAATCATTGGTGTGCATCTATTCATTTCCATTAATAGCAAAGTGTTTATCATAATATCATTAAAGTATTTTTGTTTTGTCTGATATTAATTGGCATTAGAGAAATCGATAATAAGGATTAAATTGTATAATTAAAATGATAAAATTCTTATAAATGTCCCTAAATGAATTTCTACTTAAAAGAAAAAAATAATAAGTAACTTTTTAATGTTTTGTATAGATTAAATTAACTTATATTTTCAATAACATAAAAAAAAAAACAATATTTAACGTTGAAGCACCTAAAAATGTTTTTGAAATACTAAAATTAAATTATAAAAATGCTAATTAAACTTTATAAATTTAAATGCAATTTAATTATAATAATAATAATTTATTAATTTGCATATAAATGCCATAAGACATTTTTAAATTTTAAATACCACAATTTACAACATAAAAAAACATTTTGAGACGAGTTAAAAGAAAATATTTTGATGTTGGAAACTTTATTGCAATATATTCATAAGAAGAAGCAAATATTTTATTTAATTCGTATGCAGTGTGTGTAGAAATGTATCAAAATGTTGCATAATTAATTCTAAATTTCACCAAATTTCAAAAATTTCAGGGATTTCTTTTGAGTTAGAAACCATCAAAAAGTTTTCAGTTTTGTTAATCACGACGGTCTATATATTGTACAGATAATCCATTTGAGTCGTATACAGGCAATTATTTTTTAACTTAAAATCTTGTTTCATGAGGTTTCTTGATGTTATCCATTCTTCTTGGATTTCCTATTAGATTCTTAACGGAAACGTTACAATAATCCAACCTTTTCTAGTTTGCCGAATCAACAAGCAAAAGTATAGGATTACACTGATACTGACTCAATCCAAATATATCAAAGGGAGAGACATGTTAAAAGATTAACCAGTTTTTTTCCCCTCTTATACTCAAATGATGTTCTGTTTATCACTGCAGATTTGTTTAACAAGGTAAAAATGTCATAACTCTATTTTTTAGGTTAATAAATGCAAAATATATATTAG
This sequence comes from Olivierus martensii, assembly GCA_000484575.1. Taxonomy (NCBI): domain Eukaryota; kingdom Metazoa; phylum Arthropoda; class Arachnida; order Scorpiones; family Buthidae; genus Olivierus; species Olivierus martensii. Next base: position 26,873 of record AYEL01078921.1, read on the forward strand.
ACATGAGAGTCGCAATTGCATTCTGTTATACGTAGTCTGAATAAAATTGTCTTATGAGCAATAGCATAACAATAAGTATGCATATAATAAATCATGTGTTCGAATTAATTTAATATTATTATTATAATGAACTTTGTTTTTGCTTTTGCAAAAAATCGGTGAATCATATTGAATTTTTAATTTTTAAAACACTATAATGAATTTTGTTTTTGCTTTTGCAAAAAATCGGTGAATCATATTGAATTTTTAATTTTTAAAACAGCTGATATGGTTTAAAACATTTTAAAATATATAATAATAAAGAATAAATATATATAAAAATGTATATATTATCTGTATAATAAACATAAAGAAGAGATACTTTTATGAATACTATTGCATAAAAAGTATCTCTTCTTTATGTTAAAATAAATACATAAAATAATATTTTATATAAAAAAAAATTAATGATAAAAGTTCACTGCTGTTTTCTAAGTAGAGATGAATTTACACTAATGCACTAATCTTTGTTTTATAACGATTGTAAATCCTATTAAAAAAAGTTTAATTATGTTTATAGGGCAGTTTAATTTAGTGTTTTTTTATAACAGCTTAAACATTTTTATGTATAAGCGTACATAAAAAAAGCTAATCAACTTATAAACCTTATCTCAACTAGCTTAGTAATAAATGCTGAGATAAGCAAAAGTTGTTACGCCAATAGCATCGAATGATGTCATAAATTCACTCACCGTTTAATAGCTAAATATTACAAAATTGAGTTTTATAGTGAAGTTGCATATTTATTCTTTTTACAAATGTTTCTAAATAGAACGAAAACTGTTAATGCAGTATTTTTAATTAGATTTTTGTTGCATTTACACAGTAGGAATCTCCATTTCCATGGTACAATAAACGTTCACATATATCAACTCGAACAGCGTTGAATAATTTGAGATTTCTGAGATACGCCTATGTTATGTTGTTAACGGAAAAAAAAAAATTTTAAAGCACGTTATTAGACAGAAAAGACAAATAAAAATTAAAAAAAAAAATTTACAAACGTTTTCTCTTAGAGAGAAACTGTTAATTCATTCATTGAAATGCAAAACAGTATGGTTTCCTATAATGTTATAGTATATATCAATCAGTTTTAAAAAGAAGAAACTAATGACTTGATTAGTTTATAAAAGAAAAATAAATTTCGAATACATTTACATTTAATTTATTTGACATATACGTTTAGATTTTTATTTATTTTTATTTTTTCGTTTATTTTATAAACTGATTTGAGTAATTGCAACGTACGACATTTTTAAAACAATTTTTGATCCATATGATAGAAAATTATTTTAATTTTAAGAAAAAAATTCATTCTTTACATAATTACAATTTTATAAAATGGAAATTAATATTTTACTATAATAAATTTATAAAAGTCCATTCATTATTGAACAATATTCAGTTAATGTAAATTTTTGTATCCTTTCTTGTATATTTATTACAATATATGTACTTTTTTTATGGATTATTGTATGAGACAACAATACATATGCTTTGTAAGACAACATTATAGTGTCATACTTTTTATATCTCAGTATATACATTGTCTCATAAAGAAGTAAGTTTAATATTTTGTACGTGCCGTCTTTTTATATATAACACCTTGTAAATAGTTATGTTGTCTCATAAAATATGTTTTTACCGAACAAGAAAACAACATAATTTGTATATATTTATTTTGTATAACGTTACATAAAAAAATGTTTTTTTTTTTTTCATATTTATAAAAAAGTATTAACATTAATTCTATAAAAATAATCGTTAATTTAATTCGATCAATTGCGTATCTAATATCGATTTTCTTTCTTTAAACGAGGAAAATTAAAATTCATTAATTTCAACAATTTTTATTTGTAATTAAATCTGACAATAATAAGTAACTAAGTAGAAATAATAAGAAGATTCCAGAGAATTATAATTTTACTTTGTTTGTCTTTGGAGCCAATCACATCAAGTGCGTCACATGGCATCATGTGTCAGTGACAGCAGGTGCTGACGTCACTTTCCACTCTCAAAGCACGGTAATATCAGCTGTGGATGGCGGCAAAACAGCAGGACATGACATGCAGGCTGTAGGAATGTGATGAGAGTGTAATACCAATGTCGAGTGCAGAATATGTTTTGAGATTGGCAAAGATGAGAAGAAAGCAAAGAATCAGTTATCCGATCTTCACCGCATAATCGCATTGTAGATGGTCTAATTATTAATATTCTATGAATTGAAGAAATCGATTCCGAATATAGTGCCTTTTAATTTTTATATCCCGTCTTTTGAAAGCCATACTGTTTAAATATATTTTTCTTTGACGACTTTCTAAACTGTTAATTCAAAAATTCGAGTCCAATTCTTTACAAATAAAAAGATATTCAGGCGATAAACCTATTAAATTTCTCAAACGTTATTAACCAAATTGACATTTTTTTTTTTTGTTTGTATTTTGGGAATAGAACGTATTGTATTTTCTTTTCGTATTTTATTTCTAATACAAGTGGACAATTTTTGGAAATCGGAACCCACTGGAGTAAGCTTAATCATTATTCACCTCGGGAAAACCCTGAGAAGAAATTCTTGAACATGACGGTAACCCTTCTAATCTCAAGAGTATAGTTTGCACTCCAAACTCATTTTCTTCTGACCTCTTATTTTATTCTATAACAAGACATAGAAAAGCGAAAAAGCAAGAAAAACCTATGGGTATGGTTGTTCATTCCACTTGGTTGGATGTTAGACAAGGAATGTTTCCCTCAGGAGACTAAGTTACCAGAACAACCTGAATGAGATGCATCTGAAAAGCTGTCGATAGAAAAGGAAACTTTTTCCTTTTTTTTAATCACTTAAAGAATTTTGAATTCCTCCTAGGTTTTTCTATCTATATGTCAGAATGTCCTTTAAAATCCACCGAATTGATTTCTTTTAAGCATGTTTTGTGAACTTTTGCACAGTTTTAGAGAATATTTTTTCGCATATACAGAGTTGTTTCATAAATTTAATGAATCCAAAAAATTAAACAACATATTATAAAATATTTTTAAATAAATATAAATTCATTAATTTATGTAATTTTATTTAAAATGCCTAAAATTACATAATATGTTTTATGATCATCAGGCATGATAATGTATTGAAATAGTTGTTAAAATACGAAAAAAAAAACAAAAATTGTATTCTAGAAAAATTTTTTCCCCACATGGAATGTAAGGAAATGTATATTTTTATTAAGAAATTGATATTTTTATAAGAAAAGTGTTTACATTTAGCATTATCCGTCTTTTAGGAGAAGAAAAACAAGATCGAACCGAAAAGATATTTCGATAGGTAACCATTAGAAGGTTTTAGGTCATCACCTTGCCTAAGGATGACTTATGAGACAAGAGGTCGAGGATTGCAGAAATAAAATTCGACCTAACTGACATTTTTCTACGAAAATATAGACATGTTTCTCTGATACCCGATAACATTTCTTTCCTCTTACATATTAAAAGTGATGACAGAATAATAATAAGTAAAAAAAAGCATTTAATTGAACCTAAATAACATCATATTTATGTTGAAGTGGATTTAATTATATATATATTTTTATATACTAAAAACTTAAAAGAAATTCTATTGAAGAATAAAAGTCGAAAGAAACATACGAAATGCATTTTGGTGATGTTCTATAAATCTGAGAGCACTTTAATGAATTGATGGCTTTTTCATTGTTAAAGATAAGTATTCATCCTTCTCTGAAGGATGTACTGCTAAAATAAAGAAAAAAAAAATAAACAAGATTTTCCACTTATGTCGACTATTTTAAAATCGAAAAGAAGAAAAAATAATAATAATTTTATATATATTATATTTAATTTATAACTATTTCTTCGAATAAAACTTTGATCTGATAATTAAATAAAATTATAAAAAAAATAATTCAAATAAAATATTACTAACGAAAAATCTTTAAATATAAAATTATCCTTTTATTAAATTTAATTATTATGATATGAATATAAAAATAATGTATACGCAAACGAATTATATAGAGAATAAATTCAGATAATGAGTTTACTGTAGATATTATCAGGCTATTTTATTTAATTATCTTGGAAGAATCTGTCACAAGTGATAGAAGAATCTTTCATGCAGGCCTAAAATAATTTAATTTAATATAATAAGTTTATTTTGTCATAACTGTCTACATGGGAAAACTTATTTATTAATTTATATTTATTCACACACACATATATATATATCAATTTATGCACACAAAAATATAAACTTAATTATTAAAAATTTTATTAATTGGAAATTAAATATTGACAGAGTAGAAATAATTTATCTCGTACAGCGTAAATATTCAGTTTACTGTTTTTTTTTTATCTTTAACATATTGCATATAAAACGATTTTTTATTTATTTAAAAGCAAAAGATTGAATCACATGTGATCTACCTAACTCATCTTAGATCCTTCGATCAAAAATAAATCATGAAAAAAAAAGATCGTACACTTAAACTTTGACATTTTAGAAGGAGATTTCCTGGTGTATATCTTTTTCTTTTTCTTTATTCAAACAGTTATCGAACATTTACTTTCTTATAGCCGAAAAAATATTTAAAGATCACGATTATGAGAATATTATTATTATTTTTTTTTTTTTTAATGTTTTGTTATTTCTGTGGTATGATGTGTTACATAAAATATTTTTAAGTTTTGTTATCATTAATAAAAATAAATTAAAAATATTTCGTTTCGAGTAATGAGATATGAAACTTGTCAGATTAATTAAAATTTTCTTAGGTGAATAATTAATTAATTTACTGTAGTTTGTGTGTAAGCGTTAATTGTAAATACGGTTGCATTCTATAATTAAGAATTAAAATGGGATATTTTTATAGAAGAATTGCAAAGTTTTGAATAAATGATCAATTATAAAACGTAAAAATCTTCAATCATATAAATACAGCATAAACAATTTCGATTGCAGTTAAATAATTATGTGATTGTTTCTATGAAAATGTTTAATTTTTATAAAGAAAATAAAACATAGTTCGAGTTAATTAGTATAGAATTAAAAGTCAACATTGTAAAAACTTATATTGTAAATTTGATTTTCAGTTATCAAACAATTATTGATTTAATGAATTGTCTATTCGTTAACATAAGTAATTATTATAACAATAAAGAAAGACATGAAGATCCATAATAAATAGAATATATTGTGTAAAGGCTTTCAAACAGATTTATCTTCAGGCTTTGAATCAAAAGGTAAATCTGTTGTTCAGTCAGTATTGTATTATACTTCTGATCTTCAGGAAAGTTGTTGGGATGGTGGATGAAATGATATAATGCTTTTCCCGAGATTATCTCATCTTATGATTTATTATTACGTTTATTAATATATATAAAGGTACAAACCTTGAAAAGTGGTCATTATTTTTGAATATAATAATATTTATTAAGCTTTCTCTGGCACGGAAATACTTCTTCACGGATAATTATTTCTTAATAGTTCTGAAGTTATTACATTATAGGAATGCATCGTTTCATATAAGATCTTATATAAAGTTCAATGTTATTCCTTTATTATTATAATATAATTTTTCTGAATGTGACAAATTCGACTATCGACCTAATAAAATTTCTTTCGTAGCATCACACCTCCGTCACTAAGAAAATCTTTCCTGTAACAACGTAAAAAAAAAAACTTTCTTTCATGCTATAAGGCACAGAATGCATCCTCTGCTTCCTTTAGCTGCCTAGAATCTCTTAGTAGGCTAAATCTGAACTCATCTGTGAATAGGACCGAATGCCATTCATCTTGGATCTGAGTGACATCTCTGCACCATTGCATCTTGTTTGTAATGCCAAGAGAGAGAAACACAGACCACTGGTCGTCTTGAAGAGAGAATACGTTCGAGCAACCGTCTGCGAGTGACAGATATTAAACTCACTATAGTTACACTGAGAACAACATTCAGTTTTTTTTTCTGTTTATCGTTTTCAGTATTCAACCAGTGCCATTAAAATAAGTGTTATCTTGAAGATGATAAATATATTTCTTTATTGAACAAATCTACAAAATGTTTGAATTTGTTTGTACAGTAAAAAGGTAATAGATGATAAAAAGATATATCACTCGGCATATCTAGTTTCAACTTAACCACTTCTTTAAATGTTGCATTTTTTTAATTATAAGAAAATAATATATAGAGTATGTAAGCAAAAATTTTTATGATTTTTTTAAATTATATGTGCATATTATTATTATATAGTATAGTGTCGTTAATCATTGATCACAATCATTGATGGAGAGAATATCAGGAATATTCTCTCCAAATAATGGAACATTGTATTTCTGATATTCTCTCTGAATAAAAATTGAATATAACAAATATTCAAAGAAATTTTCAGTTTCTTATTTTCTTTTATAATTTTACTAAATATATATATATATATCATAGATTTCTTATTATATAAAATAATAATAATAAAAATAATTCAAAATAATCTGTACAGTATTATGTCTGTTTCATAAATAAAAAATGTTTTGAAATGATTTTTTTATAACAGTTAAAATAGCTATCATAAATATTGTTAATATTGGATTTGAAATATATTTTTATTCTTCAAATATGTTTCGGGAGTCGGTTTACTTCTTTAACTCGGAATATCGATAATCCGATTATTAATCCGATTATTAAATAGATTAACGACGTTTTACTGTCTTTGAAAGAGAATACAGTACAGTATATCATAATCTTACAGTATATTATAAGAGAAATATTGAATTTTCATAATCTCTAGAACATTTCCTATTAATTCTCTCTGTGGTTTTGGTTTATTTTATTAAATTAAATTAAAATTTTGAAACGAATTTTACTAGCAAATTAATAAAAATAATATACATTTTTACGATCGAATTATATAGGATAATATTCTGGATAGTTTATAATGTTACAAGAAACGTTATTGTTGTAACAGTATTTAATTTAATGAGATATATACATACAAATATCTCTTACAATAGTAGAATTTGTCTTTCTGCCCGCACTGCAAAAGAGAAGAATGAAATCTTGTATATCGATCCTAGTGAAGGGAGAATTTTGTTCGCACTTTTCATTTTATAAGTAAGAACTACTTCATAACACGAGTCTATTTTATAAACTAGAGTTTCTCTAAAATAAGTTTTTCTGTATATTACGTATACAATATTAATTTTACTGAAAATTTCTTCAAATTTTCAGTTTGGAATTCTCAAAATTTGAACAGAACTTTCTACATTTTTTTTTTTTTCAAGCAAATAATACTTGTATAAAATTTTCTTCCGTGTTAAAAATTAATAGCAATATTTTAGTAATTTTTTAAAATATAAAAAGCAATCATTTTTTATTCTATTCTTTTTTTAATAATTCATATTAGAAACTCCCTAACTGCACGAAAAGTTAAATTTTATATAAGTGTAGGGTGTGGCAAAGAAAATTTTAAATCTTTAGAAACAGGTGTACAGTTAATCAAAATTATAAATTTAGAGTCGTGATGATGTTAAATTAATTGTTATTTTTCAAACTTGATTCTTTCTGATTCAGAATACTTTATAAGCTCTTGAAAATTCCAGTTTAATTTATATATATATATATCCAAGTTTTAAAGCTTTTGAACAAGCTATCATATAAATTTGCATGAAACTAATAATAATTGAACAAGATTTATTTTCTATAGATACCTATAGCAATGTTAATGCTCAAATTCAAATTAATGGGAAAGTTTTCTCTTTATTTTCGAGGAAATTTTGTGAGTAATTATGAAAATTCGAAGTTATTTCAGAATTTAAATTTTCGATCGTAATTTATTTAAATACATTCAGAGATATAATCAGTATAACATTAATTTTCCTGTTTTTTTTTTAATCACATTCGTTAATATATTGCTCTAATATAAATAAATATATAAGTTAATTTTAATATAGTTCATAAAGAGTATACTAAATTCAACTTATCATGCTGTTCTCTACATTGATATATTATGCAATTAACTTTAAATTATTACACATAATATACATATTTAACATTTTGTAATATATAATAAAAATTAGCTTAAAAACACTTGCTATGCATTAATTTATTATATCAATAAATAATCTCATAAGTTAATGAATCCATGGTATATTTTTCACATGAAGAGTACAAAATTAATTTCTGTGAAATTGCAAAAACGTATCGCACTTGTAACACCATTTAGTCTTACAATATGAGATACAAACAGCATTGTTTCGAAAGATCTCAAGGGGTTAACTATTATCATAGATAAGCTTTTCCCTCGAGGTTGACAAACTCGTCCCTAGACAAATCATGCAGACATCAAGATTTCCTTGGGTAATCTGTCCTAATCGCGTATATCGAACTAGAATGGAAATAGGTTAATGATAGTTTAATTTGGTTTTCAGAATTTTATTCCAAGAGAAACGAATGAGGAAATTTCCTGAAATTGTTAATCATCTTTCAATGGAATTAATTGGGAACGATTCACTGATGTAGATTATCTTTCTTTTCACATATTTTAGATAAAATATTTAGTTAAAATGACGAAAAATGTGTTACAAGTGATGAGAAATAAAGTGATTTCTTATCGTTTCACTTTTACATGAATATTATATATATATATATATAAGCTTTACAAAGCAAGAAAATATATAGTAGATATATTTAAATTTATGGTATATTATATAATATGATTTTATAATTTAATTTTAACATTTTGAACAATTTGAAAGTGGTTAATATATAATCGTTATTCAACAAATATTTAAATAATGTATAAGCATATTTAATATTAGTAAATAAATTATTATTGATGAAAATATAGAAAACTAGTTATTTTATAACATTTATTTGTATTTCAGGAAGAATTATAATATTTTTTAAATTTATTTACATATACATAAGTATTCACTATATCGTGAAAAATAATCACAATTTATTGTTGAACTAATAAACAAATTAAATATATTTTGCATACATTTGTGTACAGAGAACATTTTATTTATATATTAACATATTTTTATTTTTATAATTATATTCTACAATAATATTTCTTATCATGTTTTTAATGTCATAAACATATTTTGTTAAATTTTATTGTTTATTTTTAAAAATACAATTTCATTTTCTAAGTAATTATGTAATATTTTCGTTACATCAAAATAATCTTATATTACATCATTAATTACGAAATGAAATTCCATTCTTCATTTTTTTCTTATTTAAAAAAGTTATAAAAATGAACATGCTTGTGATTAAATAAATTTGAATAAAATTAAGAATATTTAATCAATAAATAAAAGATTGCAAACGAAAATTTTTCTCTTGGCTTTCGAATTTTTATGATTATCTAACTTAATTAAAAACATTATAAATATATAATAGAAAGTATTTCTGATATTAAATTGTAATTTTTACAAAATTAATTACTGTAAAAATTCATAATTTTACATTTAAAATGTTATAAATGAAAGGGAATATTATATATATTATTTTTTTTTTGTTAAAAGAGAAAAATTATAATTATATCTTTTTAAATTTTATTAATTTAAAACAGAAAAAAAGGTGATTTGGAATAAAAAATTTATTTTTATATTTACAAAGTTAATTTAATGAGTTTATAACATTTTAACATAAAAAGCTTGTACTGCTGTATTAGGAGTATTTTTTCAATAGAATATTTGTCTTTTGTTGTGATTTTTGTTCTCTTAAAATTGTTAAATACAGGATACAAATCAACAGAATATTTGTTTAGATTTACATTAAAAAAACAGTAAAAGTTTTTTGATGAAACAAATAAAATCGATTTGGAAAACGAATCTACCGAAATTAAAAGTGGCGCCACCCGGTGACAAAACATATTATTAAATTTAAAATATTAAATAATTTGTTTACGTTTTTCAACGACATTATTTTTCAATATCTCACTAAATATATAAATAACTTAAAAATATCCTACTATAAAAAAATATGTTGATAGTAATGCGAAGAGAGATAAATCGATAAACTGTTTATTGCAAAGATATGTTGCTGCTTAAAGTAAATAGATTGGCATTCGTTTATTATAAACCGTAAAATATCTCAAGAGCCTCAGAAAGTTACAAAAATATAATGAACGACACCGTTTATCAATTACTCCTTATATAATATAAAATTCGGAGCAATAACGAAGAACGATACCATTTTTCTTAATTTTGACAGTATTTAGAGCAACAAAAATTTTTTTCTTCTAAAAATAAAAAAACTGCATTATCTTAATAATAAAACTTTGAACACTTCCTGGATGTTATAGATATTTTTCCTGTTTAAATCTAACAAATTAAATATCCGCTACACGTCTAGATTAAAGAAATTCACCGCGAAGTATATTATTAAAACATTCCAATGTTATACAATAGATTCTTTACCAGATTTGCAGATATTTTAAAATATTCCCATTGATTACAAGTTTATAACTATTGGGAACAATTTCATAAAATCGTTTTATTTGCACCGTTTTAATGTCAATATCCTTTATTCAGTAAACTGTTTAACAGAAATGATGTTTTCTTCCTTTTTGTTTACTATAGTAGAACAGAACAAAATATATATTTATATAGTTAGGGGTGAATAAACACTTGGGAATTATATAACTCATTCCAAAGGGAATATACTTCCATTAAGGAATTTTCTTTGTGTATCCACGTGACTGGCAATAAAGGTTGAGAATTATTTCTCTTAAGATTATTTATCTACATTTGTTCTGCAATATATCAGAATTGTTTAATATTGTTTTGTTGTCATTCAGTGAGTGAAGTAATAATATTTTTTCTTGTAATTCTTTTTTTTTTCCTTTCCTATAGCAGAAGAGATATTCAAAATTTAATTACAGTACAAATATTGAGAACTTTGAATTTTGTTAATTATTTTTTATGTTATGGAGAAGTTAATATTAAATAAGCATTAAATGATATTCTAGAATTATAAATCAATTTTACGATTTATTATATCTTTCATAATCTTACAAAAATAACAAATTTTTATTTATAGTGTATGTATTTTATATGTATAAACTATCCGTTTAATTAATTAAGATTTTTCTAATACTCCAGCAAATTTCCAAATATCTTCAGCTAAAAGACTTGGTTCTTCCATGGCAGCAAAATGGCCACCTCTTGGCATATGAGTATATTGAGTAATATTTCTAAGTTGAGAATCTAATAGTTTTGGTAGGGTGTACAGATCGCCAGAAAAAAGGGCGACGGCTGAAGGCACATGAACTGGTAGTCTGCAGAAGAAAAACTTAGTTAGTTATATATAATCACATATAACACTGTATATTATTAAGTTTTACAAAAGAAAATTATACTTGTCAAATTCCATATTTCTAAATCTCTCCGAAAAATTTTCCTTGTAAAATCTGACTGATGAAGTGATTGAATTGGTCACCCAATATAACATAACGTTATTTAGTAGTTCATCTAAATTAAGCTTTTTCGTTAATCCACCATCAGCTACATTAACGTTGTTAGGATCGGTCCAAGTTGAGAATTTCTCTAAAATGTAAGCAGCCAGTCCAGCTGGAGAATCACCCAAACCGACACCTAAAAATTAAATACACTTAACTTGATAAATTCAGCAATGGCCATCGATACATTAAATCCAAGAATCTTTGACTTACCCACTGTATCAGGTTTTGTAGCTTGTAAATGTAAGTATCCAGTCTCTTGAATTAACAGCTTTATTTTGTCCATAACCGGAAGCATAAGTTTCTGATCGTCGGGTTCCATTACCCAATTTGGATTTATCAGAGATATCAATAATTTAAAAATAGATTTACAACTTAAACTATTGCCGCCAATCATAGTTACATGAACACCAGTAACTCTGAAATTAAAGGTAATATGAATTAAAATTTAATATTTATTTCGGTGTAACAATTGATATCACTAACCTGTCGGGATATATAGCAGACATTAATTTAGCTATAAAACTTCCCCAGTCGCCTCCTTGTACATAATAATTTTTGTGCTTTAAACGATCCATTAGTTTGTTAAATACTCGTGCAGCATCACCAGTATGAAAACCTAAATTCAAAATATATCCTGATAAATAATGATAAAAGGAATTTCAGCTAAAGTTTCAGTAGTTTCTACTTAGATTTAGAATTTCTAAAGCAAGAACCGAGAAGAGCAGAGTATAAAAGGCGAATGGAAATAAACAATTATAATAAAACCTCTATTTAACGAATTTCTTTATAATGAAAATCTCAGAATGGCGATCCTGCAAAATTTAAATATAAAATGCCTAATTATGATTATTTTATAAGGAATTTCAATATAGATAAAAATGGACACCTACATATCTTGATTTCTTCGGAATGGAATGCTGCTTTGTTTAAAACTTTTATATTTCTAGCGAATAAGATTCTAATATTATTAAACTAGAATAGTTCTTTCAATAATCTATAATATTAAGAATTTTCTGTGATATTTAAAGAAACAAAGTTGCTAGTGATTCAGGCCAACAAAAATATATAGGAATGATCTTCTTTCGAGTGAGAAGCTGTTTTGTACTTAAAATAAATTGCTTGGGATATATAGTAGAGGCTATACAGTAATTCACAATAATACGGTACAGTATTGTTTCTTTATAAGTTTAATGCCGCTTTCAATCCGGTTGGATACTGAGCACCAGGGCTCCTCAACGTCCACCACAATTATCTATATCCGTAATAGATTAGTTAAGTTATCAGAAGAAAGATGGAGTTAAATAGGACTTGAATGCCTTCTCAGAAAAATCTGAGAAGGGCTTGAATCCCTTCTCAGATTTTTCTGAAGGGGTTTCAGAAGAAGTTGGATAGGAACTGACGACAGGATCACGATAAGTATCATTCAAGCCCTTCTCAGATATTTCTGAAGGGGTTTCAGAAGAAGTTGGATAGGAACTGACGACAGGATCACGATAAGTATCATGACCAGAGCTGGATTTGCATTTTTGGGGGCCCTAGGACGAGCAAGGCTTTGGGGCCCATAAAAATTCAAATCAGCTATGTCTAATTTTAAAGGCTCTTTAAAACTTATAAGGAACCTTTAAAATTTTACTTTTTATCTAGCACTTTAATAAAAACCCATTTTTTCTTATTAAAAGTTTATAGTCGGCCGGATGGCCGCGTGGTAAAGCTTTGGCTTACCACCCTGGAGGATCCGGGTTCAAATCCGGGTCCCACACCTCCAGTTTTTCAGGAGG
>AYEL01078923.1:0-90571 GCA_000484575.1 Olivierus martensii
GAGTTCTCCCACGTGGGGGCCGGATGGTGAAGGACAGGAATCACCGGGTCAGGCCCAGTACCCCGAAAAAATCCGGAACCAGACCTGAGACGCGAAGCTGGGTCCTTCTGCATAGCACGCTGACAGCGTTAACACTCGGCCATCCACCTTGATTAATTATATTAGCATTTGCAGCTTTTTAGGTGATATACTTGAATTAAATGTTTTGCATTTCAATTTATTTTTATAGCATTTTAATAACACCCATTTTTCATTATTATGTATTTGTTTGTAATTTTCTGTTTGGTATTAAAAATAAAATTGAAATATGTACAACATATTTATAAATAGATTATTAAATATAAATATATTAAATAGATATATATGTATTATATATCTATTTATATATTTATAAATAGATACATAATAGATTGATTTATATTATTTATTATAATTTAAAACTGATCTAAATAAATTATAATATTTTTCAAATTATTAATCACTAGATATTCTGAAATAGTCGATGCTGGGTTCTTTAAATTACAAAACACACAAGCAAAGTTCTATTAAAATTTGAGTTTTTAAGATAGCATATGAAAATTATTCAAACCTTTCAATTATATTTGTATGAAAGATAACATTTATTACAAAACGTACTTGATGCCTTTGTTATTTTCAATATAGTCTATAACCGAAAAATCTATAAAACTAGACGTTTTGAAGTAATTTATTTTTACACAATAGTGAAAAAACTACTTGTGGAACAGCAATAATACCGTGGGGTGCAGCCTCCACAGATCCCATGCATTTACTACACATTTGAACTAATGCTTAATAAAATAGTAAATAAATTTGCAAAATAAGCTATTATTATACAATATGCTGTTATACACGTATAAAGTATTATAAGATTAGATCATAGCAGTATATTTCCACTCATTTATATAAGTGGGAAATTTCTAGTAATTAATAATTATACTATAATTTTTAAATTAATTTTCCCGAAATAAAATTTTGCCATAGTACAGGAATCAAACTGGGATCTTTGCAATATTGTCCCCTCAATGCCTTACTATTTAGACTATGGCAGAATTCTACTTCGGGAAGCTTATATAATGATTACTGTGGAGACTTTATCAAACAAGGCTGAAACTAGTGCTGATTTGATTTGGAATTACCTTCAAATCAAAATTTGGTTTGCTTTGAAGATAATTCCTCTAATTAGTGTGTATTTGAGTAAACAGGTAGGCCTCGATTAGCGCGCATAATTGGTTCCACGAATTTCTCGCGCTAATCGAAGTATTAACTCTATGGAAAATATGGTAATTGGTTCTTGCTTTGTGAGATTCCGGCCATTAGCTAACTTCACAATGAATAACTCCACTGGATACCAAGGGATAAAAAAACGACCAAGAAAGAGACCACATTACAGATGGAGAGATGAGATTGCTAATTTTACATCAAAGTGTTGGATCAGAGAGGCTGTAGACAGGAAGAACTGGAAGTTGCTTGGAGAGACCTTCATCCTGCAGTGGATTGATAACGGTTGATTATAATGATGATGATATCAATTTAAAAAGTAAAATTTTACTCTATCCGAAGCGATCGAGTGCGTCATGCCGCCGAATCCAACCTGCATTTATATAAGTGCATCAGATAGGCGATGCCGCGCTGTCTGATGCACCACGACGCAGAAATTCTCGACAGTAATCTCAGCTAAACTTATCCGACGCAGCGTGCATACATATGATTCTTGGATTATTGTCGAGAATTTCTGAGTCATGGCTCATCAGGCAGCGCGGAGTCGCCTATCTGATGCATTTATATAAAAGCAGGCTGGATTTGGCAGTGTGATGCGCTCGTTTGCAACAGGTAATGTAAAATTTTACTCCAAAGCGAGATTGATGGCGGAGAATGTTAAGATGATGTAGCTTCAGAAAATATCAAGTTAATGAATAGTAATAAATTTTTATAATTTTCATAAAAATATTTTCTTTTTATTGTTATTATCGAATAACTGTTTTCTTTTCTAAAAAAAGTTCATATTATCACAAAAAATTTCCATTAGAATACGTCTACGTCACACGGCTCCCAAGAGACCGTTTGAAGTTTCGTTTTCCCTATAGTTGAGTTGAGTTCATATTCAAATCTTTGATTGTATTTTAAAATGAGTAGATAACCCCTAACGATGATGTCATACACTGTTAGGATGCGACGTGATTTCTAGACATTAATCGTACGATTTCGAAGTTTTGATTTTGCTTACAATGAACTTATTTGATAGACTAAAGTTATTTTTCAGTACAGATTTTAAATAATTATTATTTTTTGTTATTTTAAATATTATTTTAGTTACTTTTTAATCTAATTAAATCATTGATGAGTTAAATATAATAAATATTAATCGATTACTAGCGAATGAATTAAAACATTCTTAATTAATAATAATGAAAAATAAATATATTTTTTCACTCAAATATGAATCCTAGGTAAAAATCTTGATTGATTGTCGAGTTTTTGCGTCACGTCGTATCGGGCAGTGCAGCATCAGTTATCTGATTACGGTATATAGACACAGGTTGGAGTCAATGGCACAATGCACTCGATCGCATCGAGGTAAGATAAAATTTTACCTGGTATCATAGTAAATGAATCATTGCAAAATTTCCTGTCTGGTCTTTGGGAGATATGTTCAATAAGTTATGGTTTTGCTTATTACTTCAATTTCTCCAGCCAAACAAAAATGTTGATTTTTTTTTTTATCCGTGTATAAGCCAACCCCCTACTTCAGAAATTTTTTTTTTTTTGAGAGAAAACCTCTGCTTATACACGAGTATATACGGTAATTTTATTTTACTGGGTGCATGACTTTGTTTTGGGATCTTTGAATTGGCAGTATATAAATTTTATGTTAAGAGAAATTTTTATGAAATAAAAATAATTTTTATTATTTAATTAAAATGGTTTATATTATAATTTCTAGTATTAAAATCCATATCCTATTATTTTTTAATTACAATAATAATTTATATTTTAAATCTTTTTTTTAAGGTAGCCATTGAATTAATATGGAGAAAAATAATTTAAACAAAAAAAGAAAATTTGAAGCACTTATCGATGACACTACAACACGGAAAAAACATTTTGAAAATACAGATATTAATGAATCTGTAACAAATAATTTGGAAAAAAGATTAAAATTAGATGTTAATTTTGAATTATCCCAAATGGTGAGTAAACATTAAACAAATCCAAAAATACTAGAAAAAATAAAAATTCAATTATTTTTTTTTTTTTTTTTTTTTTTTTTTTTTTTTTTTTTTTTTTTTTTTTTTTTTTTTTTTTTTTTTTTTAGGAATCTGGTATTTCAGAGAAATTGGATACTGGTGAGTTTATTAAATATTCTTATAATAATACTCTTTTAATTATGCATTTATGTTAAGTTGAAAAGTTTGTAACATTAAATTTATCCTTAAAATGCATTTATATTAGGCAAATACAAGTGTAGATTGTTATCTGATAAATGCTAATCTATAACTATAAACAACTGAGTTCTGCTGCTTCTAATAACACAAGAAATCACAACAATCATACTATAATAAACAATAATAATATTTTATTAGTATATGTAATATATAACAATAAGTTCAAAATAAACAAACTGCTTAACATGTATAAATCTCTAACTGAAACAAAACTTGCCTTTATAAATTACCCATTTCAGATTGTTTTTGTATGCAATATTAAACTAAAAATGCTAGAGTTTCAATTATTTTTATTTAATAAAAATTATCAAAGTAAGATATATTAATTAAGTTACAGAAATGTATTTGTATTAAATATTTAAAAAAAATTTCATAAAACAAATGAATTACATAAAATTATTTCATTTCTGTAACTTAATTAATATATTTGTATTAAATATTTAAAAAAAATTTCATAAAACAAATGAATTACATAAAATTATTTTCATTACTAATGTTCTCAATAAATATAAAATAATCATGAAAGTAATGTTTTTTGACTGTTGTATGAAAATGACGTGTCTTTTTATTCTCAAAATACTTTATAATCAAGAAAAGAGGTATGGCAAGAATTGTAATGTTCCCAATGGTTGTTTAATATATGAGGGAATTGGATGTGAAGTTGGTGACAAGAGAGTGCTATCTACTGTACACTACTGATATTGTTCTCCTTTCTAAGAGTGAACAAGGTTTGAAAACACTCTATATGGCTGAATAAGGCATAAAAATAAATGCAGTGAAAAGAAAAGTTCTTATGTTTGAGAAGGATGAAGAGAATTAACTTGTATATAAATAGTTCTTGATTTAAAATCAACATAGCATCGTCATCAATAAATTCTGCTATTGATGAATGCAGTTGACCTAGGTTCAATTCTTAGACCCAATGGTCTAATATATGGAAAGCATCCTTTTTTTATGTCTGATTCTTATAGTTTTGTTTTTTTTTATGTTCATTAAGATAATATATAATGTCCTAATAAACATTAGTAATGAAAAATCATAAATTTTGGGCATTTCTGACTTATAGTAGTGGTGTTCAAAATTTCTGAAACCAAACTCTGTCATAAGTTGTGGACTACTTGTACTTAGAAGACATGTTTGAAAATTTAGATCACATTGATGGCAAGATTGTAATTGCAACTGGATGAAAAGTTGTGGATGAAATTGTGGTATACTAGGAATGATATCCTATAACAGAATGCTAGAAGGGCTGTTTTATCAATCTGTAATGGTTCTAACTCTTATATATAGCAGTGATATCTGGTGTGATGTGAAATGCATAAAAAATGCTTGTGTGCAGTGAATATGAGATAAGTGAGGGATGTGACTGGAATGAAAAGGCATAAATTATATTCCAAATGATAAAGAATGAAAAGAATGCCATGGAATAAAAAAGATTTTGATTTATGCAATGAAGTCAACTTTGAGATTGTTTGGCCACATGGAATGAATGATTGAAAAAAAAAAAAGAAGCATTCTTGCAGCTGGTGATCTATCTTTTCCTGCTGGATTATCATATCCTGCTTGGTGATCTGCAATCATTTGAAATACAACAAAGGGTGCTGACAAGATCCTAAAGATAGATCACACCTGACAATGCTTGTCAATCATTTTTATATTCTTCATTTATTTTTCATATATATTGATGGTCATAATCTTTATTCTTCACATGTTCACACAAACGCTGTCTGGATATCTCTCAATATGGCCTTGAATTGGTCTCCATTGTTTACTGACCATCACCATACTTCTGTGAAATGGCAAGGCAACATCTGGGGTGTTGTCCCCCTCATACAATGCAGAATTTTCAATTTAAGATGGCTCTATAAACATTTTACAGTCTAAGTATTTATGCCATTGACAGAATCAACATAATGATCCTGTGGATGGGGTCCCAAATGGTAAATCATCTGGAGCATGTAACCATGCTGGTCTAGGTTCTGTATGCCATTTACTCATCATTGTAAATGGTAGTTCACAGTCTGTGCCAATACCTTCTGTATGATTGGAAATAATGTCTGTCTTGTGTCTTCATTCAATAACAAAGTGTATTGCTTCTCCATAATTCAAGTTCAATTGACAACATGGCACCATAAAAGACTGAAAACAGTTACTCATCATTGTAAATGGTAGTTCACAGTCTGTGCCAATACCTCCTGTATGATTGGAAATAATGTCTATCTTGTGTCTTCATTCAATAACAAAGTATTGCTTCTCCATAATTCAAGTTCAATTGACAACATGGCACCATAAAAGACTGAAAACCTAAAGGCAGTGTTTTGTATATCTTAAGCATCTGAATCTTCTGATGACAGTTCCTTTCTAGGTTTATTTGCCAAGAAGCAAATGACCATAATTGGCTTTACATTTTCCATGAAGATACCTCATTATATTTTCCATTGCCTGACAGTCAAACATTGCAACACACATCTATATGTAAATTGAACCAGTTGTATACTATATTAACATGCCTGCCAATATGCTTTGCTGTCCTATTTGAGACTTGTCGAAAGACCAATTTTAAACCAATTCCAAAATCTGCTGAATGGAGAGCCAATTATTACATTGGATATTTAGATCCACATATGTAAAGAAATGATTTGTCTTCTGAACAGACTGATAGGTTTGACATGGCTTTTATCTTACATTTCAAACTGTAATGCTGTTTCTGCTGCCCATTCCCTTGACACTTTTTTCTAACCACTTCTCTCATTTCACTATCATACTTACTGCAGGCTGGTAGATTATTTGGATCAGATAACAAATCTTGTTGATATAGTTATTGCAAGGTGAATTCCTCATTTGCTATAAGTTGGTAGAAATCAGCATTCTCATTCTGAATGCTCAACTATCAATTCACAAACTATGGGGGAATGTCAGACAGGTGAGTAATAATGACAAGAGAAATGCCAATTATCAAAAATCAAAATTTCTCAAAAATCAGCTCCATAAGCAAGTTATTCATATAGATTTATTTACTGCATAACGTTTTCGGATTTTTTTCTAGTCCCTCTTCAGTGCTACACTATTTGCTATCGTCTATTTATAGAACAGAATATTACTTTTTTTGAGAAATTTTGATTTTTGATGTTTGAGAAAAAGCAAGTTTGCTTTTATTTATAAGGTTGAAATGCCAATTGGCAGAAGAGGAATAGGTTACCAATTGCAATTGCTGAAAGCATTCTCGCAACTGTTGGTTAGGCCAACAGTTGTGAGAATGGTGAAAATGGATGGTAAATATGGAAGAGGAAGGTGAAAGAAAGAATGGAGAGAAAAAGAGAATCAGTACTTTAGAATATATGAATTTCAGAATATGAAGAAGGGACAACTGTGAAGGAAGCTGATATAACGTGTACTTGTACTGTCCAACCAGGTTAGTTGTGACCATCGACGCAAGTACTTGCGTCGATGGTGTACTGACTGAATGAATCCAGTGAAAAAATAGGGATGACAGCTTTGCACATGGATGTTTTCAAATGCAAGATACAAGTATGCATGCGCTAACTGAACAAGTCCAATGACAAAATAGGAATGACAGCTTCACACATGGATGTTTTCAAATGCAAGATAACTGAAGTTACTTTGCACATGGATGTTTTCAAACGCAAGATAACTGAAGTTGAATGGACTTATTGTAATGTTGAATGCTAAATGATTAGTTTTGACGTTGGAAATAATATATTTAATGCACATAGATGTTTTCAAACGCAAGATAACTGAAGTTGAATGGAAGTTCACACATGGATGTTTTCAAACGCAAGATAACTGAAGTTGAATGGAAGTTGCATATGGATGCTTTCAAATGCAAGATAACTGAAGTTGAATGGAAGTTTATTTTGTCAAGGTTGAATGATAAAATGATTAGATATGACGTTGGAAATAGTATATTTAACAGAACTTAATATATTAATTCAATAGATGTTGGAAATAGTATATTTAACAGAACATAATATAATATTAATTCAGTAATTCCCACCTATCATTATACCGACTGTGACTCTCCCTTTCGCATTTGGACTCATCCACCTTAACTAGGCACAGCTTTCGTGGACAGACAATAATATCATTTAATCAGTGGTGGTATGATTTTTTTTTTAGTAGTGCCCATCTTTTCATGATGCTATAGGCATGATAATGATTATTGATAGTAGAAATTTTTTAAAAAGAAAATTATTTTCAAATTATTTATTTGTTTCAGCATTTCTATATCAACTAGGAGATTGGCTTTTATATCATCCAGATCAACCACCTCATTCACGGATATTTGTACGATCCCCATCAATGGTGAATTTGCCATCAGATAATCTTCATATTGTTACAGCTGATGGTGTTCGTATTAATGTTGTTATGGTTAAACAAGATAGTTCAATTTTCAACCAAGTTCCCACAATTCTTTATTTACATGGTAATGCTGGAAATATAGGACATAGGTTAGTATTGATTTTTTAATAAATTTTATTATTTGAAATTTTTGAATTTATGAGAATAATATACAATTACCACAATGTGTCAATGCAAGTAGTCCTTGATTTATGACATAATTTGGCTTGAATTCCTCTGTCAAAAAATGCCCAAAATTTATGAATTGCCTACTATCAATATTTTATTATTACATTCCAATTTATCATAATAAACTTAATGAACACAAAAATACAAGGACCAGACACAAAAAACATCTTTTCTGTATATCAGAGACTCAAACCTATGTCAAATTAACTGATTACATCACTGTCATAAGTCAAGACATCATAAATTGAGGACTACCTGTAAATGGCAGTAGAAATTATAAAAAAGTGATCTGATCTTTAATTTATTAAAGAACACAGACTAATTATAAAACTTTTTATGCTGAAGTAAACTACTGTATTTATTTGAGCATTTTTGAAAATAAATACGCATTATCAAAAAAACAATTATAGAAAATTTTTATAGTACATTTGATTTATTGTTACAAAATTGCCAATGTATAATAGATATAAGATTTTGAGATATATCATCAAATATTTTATGTCAGTCAGTCATACATGATTTATACTATGAATACTATGAGTTGAAAGGGGTGCTAGAAAACAGCCTTACAATTATAACCATTCTGTAATCTATTTTGCTTTCTTAACAGAATTATCCCATTAGAAGTCCCATATTATACACAAAGAATCAATATCTTTCTCAATAGGATTATGAAAGGTCTTCCAATGCAAGAAAATCAATCTATAGAATTACAAGAAAACCTGTGCTGGTGACTGCAAAGCCATGGCCACCTTAATATCCACCCAAGCATATTGCGGGATTTTTAAATTGTTTTATTGTGTAAAATAGCCATGTATGTTCCGTGGCCATGACCAGTGATATTTAATTTTGGCATCTTGTGTGCAACATCTACTTGGTGGCCAGCAAATCATGTTTTGATCAGAAATATCAGATGGGCTCTAGATCTTCTATCAGTTGAGCATTCTAAAGTGAAAAATCCCGAAAACAGACATTAATTAGTGATTTCTTTCCTTAGATTTAATTAAGGATGTGAAACTGCCTCTTAAACTTTGATGTTTAATAAAGAAATTTGTAATCTAACTGTATCTAGTGGCCAACCTGTGCTTTATGGCCATAATCTCAGCCATCGAAAGCTAGCCACCTAGCATAGATTTTCCTGTATATAGAAGACCATGTAATACATGTAAATAACCATATAGAAGATCATATCTTAATCCTAAAAGAGTCATACATTTATACAGAATGTAAAGAAGAGTTTCATTTCTTCCTTAATATCATCTACAAAAATAAAAATTAAAAATCCCAATTAAGAGAAGGTGACAGTGTTCTTTAAGGAACCTTGCAGCAATTTTTTTTAATTTTTATTCAACATATTACAGAATATAATCTAAATATTACTGAATCAATCAAATATCCCATAATGGATTATTTTAAATTATAATTAATAATTATTTTATAAATCAGAATGATAGTGCCACTATCAATTGGATTAATTAATTAATTAATTAAATTTGAGATAAGATGGCATAATTTATTATTTAATAATTGAATTTTAATTCTTGACTAATTTCCTGAAATAAAAATTTGCTCTCACCTGAAATTTTAGGATAATGCCCCAGTTCCAGTTGTCTTTGTAATCTAATTGGTTAAGGATTTAGAATAAGAGTCTTTGTTTGTTATAGTCCAGAAATAGACCTTCAGTAAGAGAAATGTCCAACAGCCAATCAGCCTTGACAACTTTTCAAAAGCATCGGATCAGAAACCCAGGGAAGACTGGCCCATAAAAGGGGACAAGAAGCCACTTTCTTGGTCAATCTTATTGCCAATAGTTCTTTGTATAAATTATATTTTGTTCCTTAAAGCCAGTTCCACAATGAGATGATATTCTCAAACAAGCTTGAGATAAAGCAAGAACATTAAATGCTTTTAATGCAGCATGATTGTCTAATAGGATGTAAATATGTTTATTAGTGTACCCACTTGAGAGGAGTTGAATTTAATACATACAGAAATAGCATAGATTTCTTAGCATAGGCATTGACAAACTATCCAAAGAAATAAAAATAAGCCATTCTTATTCACTAACTATAATCCTTATTCTTACACCAGAAAAGCTCTTATGTTAGATCATCCATCTTGAAAACTCTTGAAGGCAATTTCTTTTCATTTAAGTTCTCTTTTAATGAATGACACAACATCATGAAGAGCATTTGTAGTTACTCCGTTTGATTGATAGGCAAATTGACTGTGATATAAAGGAAGTATTCCTTTATACTGCTTTTATCCATGAATTATACAAAAACATCTAAACTTAATACTAATAACAGTTGGAAAATGTTAAAATAAAATTCAGATCAAAACAAATCAATTAGAAGTATTTTTGATTATTTTATTAAACATCATCAACTCATAGCATCAAAAATAGAAAAATAGAACATAATCTATATTTAAGATATCAACAATTCTTATATTCATTAAATTATAATTTCTATATCTAAAGTTGGTAATGATCAATCAAAGTTCTTATTAAATATAATTAACATATGTAATAAATATATTATTAATACCAAAATTTAAAATTCTTTTGTATAATAAACTTTTAAGTTTGAACCCTTCATCTACATTTTTGCTATATCATATATCCATGCTTTCAGGGTCATCTATAAGATGTCATTGATGGCCATTCATTTACTTTCACTTTTTATTATCTGGAGACTTTTGCTGACATTCTCTCTTCTCCTTCAGTGACTTTCTTAATCACCCTTGCTTTGTCCCATTGTACATTGATGTCACTCTCAAACAATTCTAGTGAGAGCTATGTTCATGTGGCCTTTCTTTATATATATATCCACTTTTCAGGATTCTCAAACAAAAATAATACATTATTTTGTATATTATAACAACTTATTCTAAATATTCATATATAGTTCATATAATAAGTCAGGCAAGATAGGTTGTGGAGATAAGATGGTTTTAGGCATTTTTTTGTGTATATATTAGGAATCTTAATTTACAGAAGACACTACATATACTCTATAATTTGAAACAGACTAAATAGATCCTAATTTTGCCTAAACAACCCTTGATTACAAATGGAATTTTATTTAATTTTTTTATGTAATTTTCTAGACTTCCCAATGTGCATGGTCTTTATCATTATTGTGGATGCAATATTTTACTTCTGGAATACAGAGGATATGGTCATAGTGATGGAATTCCAACTGAAGAAGGTATAATGTTAAATTAAATTGCAATTATTAAGGATTGCTTTAAGAAATTAATAAATATTTTATAGGTCTCTATTTTGATGCACAAGCTGGTTTAGAATTTCTTTTAAAACATCCAGGTATTGACACACAAAAAATTGTAGTCTTTGGACGCTCTTTAGGAGGAGCTGTAGCAATAGATCTTGCAAGCCGTCCAGAATATAGTGGTCGTATTATGACACTGATTGTTGAAAATACTTTTACCAGCATTCCAGACACTGCCAAAATACTTTTTAACTGGAGTATAATAAAATGGTTACCAGTATGGATATTTAAAAGTCAGGTACATAATTAGACTTCTATTTATAATATTTCATTTATCTATTATTAATAGACAAAATATTTAAAAATCATATTTTTATCTGCTTCACAGTTCAAATCTATAGAAAAGATAATTAGAGTATTAATACCAACTCTCTTCATTTCGGGACTAGCAGATGCAATAATCCCTCCTCATATGATGCAAGAGTTGTATCAGGTAAGTGATTTTCTTAATTTTAATTCATTTATTTAAATATTCATTAAATAAAAAATCCATTTCTGATTGAGATATTGTAAAAAGAAAATCAATGAGTTTTATACTTATTAGCCATTCATTTAGCCATATATATTATAAATCTGAAATGCCTGAACGCCTGTGTATGCTTATAACACAAGAACGGCTGAATGGATTTTTATGAAACAACTTTTGTTTATTAGGTGATTTATGCAGGAAGATTTGAAGTTAGGTATTGATTATTAGAAATTGTTTTTTTTTTTATTAATAATTGGCGTAAATTACTTCATAAAAATCAAAGATGGAAGATCAATGCTATTTGAACGACTTTATTGGGTTACAGTGACCATGTGACATGTTAGCTAGCTGATATCATTGGATTACTGTGATCATATCTTTGGTAACTGAGCAGTCTCATTGGCTCATAATGGACACATGATTGTTGTACGTGACTATTATAACCCAATGAGACTGCATTTAATGGCGAATATCGAGTGTTGTGTTGAATATTATTTTGTTAAACTATTGAACTTCATATTTCATATTAAAAGGTTTTAAAGTTATTTTTTAATCTTTCTCTAATTTTCTATTGATTATAGCTTACATTACATTATTTAGCTGTAATATGCTTAAGTTAAACTTTGGTTAGACTTAGTGACCATGTGCTATTAGCATCTATGGCTATTAGAGATATCTAATTCTATATATATATATATTACAGGACAAACCTGAATTTAGGAAATACTAGAACGTCCTAACGCTAGTCGGACGTTCTAGAATTTCCTAGGCCGAACATGAAATGCCGAATATTTTTAGGAATTTCTAGTTTTTCCTAGTCAAAACCCGAAGTGGCAAACAGTTAAAACAAAAGTATTCATTTCTCATGTATTCCTGCTCAGAGTTCGATATTTGCCAGCAAAAATTTCTTTCTTTAGAGAATATCTGCCAGGATAAACAAATCTCATTGAGGAAGACTTCAATCTGCGCCAGTGGAACACGTACTTAGGGCTAAATCCGCATTCAATACACGAAGCATTATGTAGCTAAATTATGTTTGTGCCAAAAGAATAACATTTTGTATAATTCTAAAAATTTACCTTGCAAAAATAAATAAGAGGTATCTAGTGGTGTTTTTTATTTTTGTATTTACGATAATACCGTGAATACAAAAATTGTTGGTTAATTGATTAAAAACATGAATACATTAAAAATTTTATTATAATAAACTTAGTGCATATTTTTTTATTTGACAGGAAATAACAATTTTATTGCTATTTTCTGTTCAGGAAATGAAATAAAACAATGCATAATTTCTTCCCACTTCTTATTCAATGTAAATAATTGAGCTGAATTATTTACATGAAATAAAACAAATTGAAAACACAGCTAATTCTCATAAATGATTACATGGTTGAGTTTAAAGAACTGAAATTGCCAATTTTTTTATTTTTATGTGGAAAATATTTTAATATTTTTATTAGTCCAGGGGTCCCAAAGTGCGGCCCGCAGGCCAAATGAAGCCCTCAAACCCTAGAAAAAATGCGGCCTGCGATGTTAAATCATCCGCCATCTTGAATTCAAAGAGATAAAATTTATTTTTTTTTTGTAAAAAATGTAAATTATCATATTATAATTAAAAATTGTTCAGTTAAAAAAATACATCTATAAGTGCTTCCAAATATGTTTTCTTTATTTGGAGGTTCTAAGTCGGCATTATATATGCGAAAAACTTTCTCAGTCATGAGTATTAATATATCCAAATTGAGATCAAAATTATCTGATGAACATTTACAAGTGGTGTTAAGAATATATTCAACCGACTTAGAACCAAGGCTCAATATTATTATTAAAAGAAAACAACAACTGCACAAGTCCTTTCTTTTTTTATTTGAAATTATTTAGTTATTTTTTAATTATTTTTGAAATGTGTTATTTTAAACAGGTTGTAATGAAAAGTAATTATTGCTATAAATAAAAAACGATTATGCTATAAAATTAGTATAAATCTTTCCCTTTGTCTAACTTTTTATCAATTTGAACATATTTTTCCATAACACTTTTCTTGGCTCGCCAAATATTTTGGAATTTACAATTTGGCCCACCTAGGCAAAACTTTAGAAACCCCTGTATTAGTCGAAGTTCAACATAAAATACGAAGTAAAAAATTTTAAAAATTGAAAAACATTCTTAGGTATCTCTTATTTATTTTTGCAAAGTAGGCTTTTGAGGCATTTAGAATTACACAAAATATTATTCTTTTTGCCCAAACATAATTTAGATACACAATGTTTTGTGCTTTAAAGCGGATTTAGCCCTATGTACGTGTTCCACTGGCACAGATTGAAGTCTTCCTCAATGAGATTTGTTTATCCTGGCAGATATTCTCTAAAGAAAGAAATTTTTGCTGGTAAATATCGAACTCTGAGTGGAATACATGAGAAATGAAAACTTTTGTTTTAACTGAGTGCCACTTCGGGTTTTGACTAGGAAAAACTAGAAATTCCGGACTTTGAATAAGAAATATTCGGCATTTCGCATTCGGCCTAGGAAATTCTAGAACATCCGACCAGCGTTAGGAAATTCTAGTATTTTCTAAATTCGGGTTTGTCCTGTAACATATATATAAATCTAAATACCTGTGCATGTATATTCAATTATAAGGCAAGATTAAACTGAATTGATTTTTATGAAATACAAACATTCTTAAGGCCCCTTAAGATTGTCATTATCATTACCACGTGTGAAGAAACAGTCATTGCCATAGCAACGCAACAATTTGACTTGCAATAATAGAATTTTATAAAAATTTTCAAATTATTTATGCGACTACTGATTTATTATTTAATCTATCACCTTTTTTCAATCAGTGATTATTTTATTTCATGATTAAACTGAATTGATTTTTATGAAATACAAACATTCTTAAGGCCCCTTAAGATTGTTTCTTCACACGTGGTAATGATAATGACAGTCATTGCCATAGCAACGCAACAATTTGACTTGCAATAATAGAATTTTATAAAAATTTTCAAATTATTTATGCGACTACTGATTTATTATTTAATCTATCACCTTTTTTCAATCAGTGATTATTTTATTTCATGATTTTCACTATTGAAAGTTTTTATTATGTAGAAGAATTTATATTTGAGATTAATTCATGTATTTCTTGAGGCTGTTGGTTCGAGACTATAACTGTCGTTTCACGTATTTTGAGACTATAAGGCTGAACTCACACGAACCACAACAGAACCATGCCACAACCACAAAACAGTGGTTGCTTGTGGACAGTTGTGAATTGTAATTATATTAATATAGAAATGCATAATCTAACTCAGATGGGCCACTAAACTGAAGTCGGTTTCAATGGCTGTCGCAACTTGTGATTGATATCATCCACAAAATTGTGGTCGTCAGTGGTTGAGTGCAACTCACACAGTGCAACATACCGACCACTAGCCGCCAACAGCACTTCCTTTCAATCAGGAATCGGTAACAGATTGCACATATATACATGCAGTCCCTTACCGACTGCGCATATAAGTGGTTTGTGAGTGGTTGGTTTTGGCCACAATCCAACCACACGGTAACCACCGTTTTGTGGTCGTGTTGTGGTTTGTGAGAGTTCAGTTTCACGTATTTTGATAAAATTTTTGTACATCGTACAGTTGTATAAAATTCATAATGCCACGAAAAAGAAAGTACTCTTTAGGTAAATTAACTCCTGGTACTAAAAGATTGCATTTAATTCGAGAAAATGAAAATGATGCGTTTAATTCAAGAAATGAAAGATTGCGTTTAATTTGTTTAAATGAAAATGAAATGATCATTTGATCGAACAAATCAAATGATTTCTAATAGAGAAAGAGACAAACAAAAAAGGGAATGTTCGAAAATGCACATATTTCAAAAGGAAAACATATTTACATGGGAATCTTTTAGATCTGAATGTCATCTAAAAGATTATAATTTAAATAAAAGAGAAACTTAAGTACAATGCCATGAACTGCCCGAGCAATGCCGGGCAAGGGTCTGCTAGTATTGAATATAAAAATGTAATTCAATCATTTTTGATTAGAGTTGCTAATTCCATTCAACTCAATTCAAAAAGCTTGAGTTTTCTTGTAAATAAATAACTGAAACTCAAACTTTTTCAGAAATTAAAAGTCTTTTTAAATTGGTAGACAGTATTTATTGAGCAACAGAAAATTATTTCACAGATGCAAATCAAAATTGGCAATGATTTAATATTATAAAAGCCATAAAATTATATTGAATGATTTCTTAATTTATATAACATTTAACATTATACAAGCTTCTAAAAACACTTTTTGAATTCAGTATACAGATAAGTAAACTCTAAAATGAGTCATCCTTTGAAATTAAGAAATATTAAAATTATTGTAATACCTTTCACACAGATAAAATCTTTTTTTATTAGATGCATTATTATTTATTATATATAAAATGCATCCAAAAGAATTGAAAAGATGCAATGCTACGATTTCTTCTTCATATTATTTATAAAATGTTTTCTGAAATCTTGCATAATTTAATTTTTTATCCTTGATTTTATTATTAAAAAAATTTATTTTACACAAAAGTTTTTGCAACTTTTATTTGTACTTTTTACTTTTATTTGTATTTTTTTATTTGTAATATTTACTTGCTACTTTTGTTAAAAATATAATAAAAAAGTATGCAGAAGCAAAAAACAAGTTGCATTTAGATTAAAGAATTTTGGAAATTTCATTGTTCAAAAAAAAACTATTATAAAATACTAGTTTATTTAATCAAGTGATCTGTAAATGAAATCTAACTCCAGCAAGTAGAGCTCCTCACATCATCTACTCAAGTGGTATAAAATGTATTATATTTGCAATAAACGGAAAGAATACAGATTTTAAGAATTTGAGATTTGATTTGAATTTATTATGAAAATATTTTATTTACTATTTAAAAAGTTTAAAAGATATTTTTAAAAAGCATACATTATAAGCAAAGCATTGCACACCTCTGAAAATTTCTTATATGCATAAAATCTTTATTACATTACTGTATTTATTACTGTATTAGATTAATAGTCCCCAAAGTAAATGACATAGGCATTATTTCAAATATGTCAATAAACAGCAATAAAAATATGAGAATATTTGATGTTTTTCATTATTTTTATAATTATAAATATTGAGGTAAAATCAAATATTTTTTAAATTAAAGTCAGCAGAATCAATAGTTTATGATTATGCAATGATTTATTTAACTAAAGAAATAAAAATATAAACTTTAAAATCAAACAAATTATAAATAATTTCTTTATTATTATATCATATAAATGTTAAAGATTTTTCATTCTTTATTATTACTGATAATAAATAAATGATTTTAAACTGATAAACTGCTATCTTAGGAATGGAAGTTATTTACATATTATGCCAGTAAAAGCAGAGGAACTGCTGCTGTTTCTTGATCACAATTTTGAATTTTTTGATTTGGTAGCAGATGACAGAATTTCTACTATAAAACTAATTATACTAGATATGTAAGTTTAAGTCTTTTTATGAATATTTAGCATTTACTTATTGCAATTAATGTTGATATGAAATATCAAAAATATTTGAAAAACTTGCAAACCTGGGAACTCAAACTGATAATCTGTATATATGTAAGAAAAGTGATGGTAAAAATATAAGAATATTCTCATATTCAGCTATTGAAATAAATGTTTGATTAATTGGTGATGAAATTTTGATAAAAGTTCATCATTTTATTATAGTGGGTAAACATACGGCACCAAGCAGATTTACAAAACATTTTCTACTAGACCATGTTAAATTTTTCATATCCTATATTGCTGAAATGTCCACTTGGATCATTACAATCTACTAAATTACCAAACAAGAGTTTTTAAAAGTTTATATTTCTGGAAAAATTGCCTCAGCAATTTTTTTTTTTTTTTTTTTTTAAAAGTTTATATTTCTGGAAAAATTGCCTCAGCATTTTTTTTTTTTTTTTTATTTGGCCCCAAATTATTTTGATATATTTGAAACAATACTATGGCATTTACTTTGTATTAGCTTAGTAGTCCCAAAGTTTTTGTACATATAAGAAATTTTCAGGGGTGTGCATTATTTTGCTTGCAATGATATGTGTCTGTTTTATGGACTGCATGCTATTATTATTTACTGATAAAAGAATGTGCATTTAAAGTTTTGGGATCACTGTATTAGATTAAGAATTTATACTATTTTTGACATTATTATTATTTTTTTATCAGAAATTATTATTATACAATATGTATATTTTTTTTATAGTTATATATACTGTATTGTTACAATATCTGTTTGCATAAGTAGATGAACTACTGCTTTAAACATAATCTGGGAATGAAGATTATTTACTTAGTGTGCTGGTAAACCATAGTGACTAGAAAGTGTGCTATTTTCACTTCTTGGTCTGCCATTTTGATTTTTCTGATTTTGTAACAGAAAAATCGAAATGAGTTTCTGCTATAAACCCTAACTAAGTACATGGTTTGAAATGCTGTTTTATGAATGTTTATCATTTATTTATTGCATGTCCATATTTTCAATTTTTTTTATACTTTATATTTGAAAAAACTGACAAAACTGGAACTCATTAAGTGAGAACTCTCAACTCAAGAACTACCTGTGTAAGTTCTTTGAAGCAATACTCAATGCTATAGTTTTATGAATATGCATCTGATAGAGTAAAAAAAATCTTCAGATTAAATTTTATTATTATTATTTGTAATTTCTACTTATAATAATGAATTAATCATAATATAAAAGTTTTATCTTATATATAAAATTTAATCTGAAGATTTTTTTTACTCTATTATTTGTAATTTCTACTTATAATAATGAATTAATCATAATATAAAAGTTTTATCTTAAGATGAATCATAATGCAAATAATAATTAAATATAAAGAACATGTTATTAATGTATTGTGCCCAATTATTTTATTTCTAAAAATTTCTCATTTGAATGCAATTTACTATTTATTTTTAATTTTTTAGGCATCAAGGAGTAAAATGAAACAAATGGCAGTATTTGAAACTGGCACTCACAACGAAACTTGGCAGTGTAACGGCTATTACAGGACTATAAACTTATTTTTAGATGATGTAAGTTAGTATTTTGCTTTTCATTATAACACTAATTAAATTATTAATAAATTGTTTTTCTTTCAGGTAATGTTATCAAAACATCAGAATCAAGTATTACAATGGCCAGTAAACCTGCATCATATTAAATCAGAAATAGTTTAATTGGAACTTTTTTATCCATATCAGAACAATAATTTATCATACAAGAACAAATTACAGATTTGAAATCTGTGATTCAGTTGTAAATAATTTAGGGAAATTTCATTGTTTCATATGTATATAATGTATTTTTCTTAACTTTTTGAATTTAAAACTTTATAAAAAACAATTTGCACATAATCAATTGTCATTTTCTTACTATATTTATATTATATACAATTTATTTAAAAATTGCAAAGATCTGTGAAATTTTGATCAATTAAATTTGCAAGACAAATACTGATGAAGATGTTTTACCATATATCAGATGCTATTAAATCAGATTTTTGGTAAATCAGATTGGTATATTAATCATACTCTTGGTCTTTTGATTTTCAGATTATATCCTCATTAATTATAACAATCTTAAAATGAAATTACATTTAAAAAAGTTCTTTAATTTCATGAGTAGGTCTCTGACTTATGCATCCACATATTTCTGAAACTGCATAAGTCTCCATTTTTGTTGAATTTCCATGAAATGTGAATGAGAAATTTGTTAATTACTTTTTTACAAAAATATCACTTATGGCTTTAAATTTTCTTAAAATTTGCTCGTAAATTTTATTTGACCATTCTGTTTGCTAATGCACCCATTTGCGTATATCAAATTTAAGCATTGTTGGACTCTCGTAGAAATTTTATGGACAAATTAACTGTGTAAGTCAGAGACTAACTGTGTTTATATATAATATCATATTTAACTATAATCATTAATTGCATTGTTTAAATCAAGTTTATAAATCAAAATTGACAGTTATACAGATCATATCTGACATTCCATTGTCTGGCATAAAGTTTAATATCTATATTTAAAATAAATTTCACTATTTCTTGTCAAATACCATCTTTTTCTCTATTTATTTGTATTAATACTTAAAATTGTTCAACTACTTTGATGCTGTAACATTTACTAATGATTTTGGAAAATTTCCTTATTCCTTGTCTTACCTTCACTGTAATTATGAATAATACAACCCATTTTAACCATTCACATAATGAAGACTATTTTGGAAAAATGATAAATGTCCAAGATTTGCAAATACTTTAAAAAGTTATAAAATTTGGTTAATACATTAATAATTAATAAATTTAGAGTTTTAATGACCATTAAAATTACTATGAATATAATAAACTACACATTTTTTTATCAATTTTAATGTAATTAATTTTTTCATTATTGGAAATGATTCAATGTTTTTTTTTTTAGTAAACAGATGAATTTGTGCAGTTGTTAGTAATTGAGAAAAACAGTATTTATTGATACTACTATAAATGAACAATTTATATTAATTTACATTTATTCAAACCACTTGATATCACAATATTCTTTTTAATTACTACTAATTTTTTCATCTCCAAAATTCTGTAGATAATGCTAGTTTATTTGAAAATCAAATTTATTTCCTACATAGAGAGTTCCTGACTTAGGACAATCTGTGCCTACAAAAGTAAAATTACTTATGATGAAGATCTATACTTACAATTCCCTCATCAATGATTTTATAATAAAGGCAGCCAGTCAAAAGAATAGCTGACTGGTTCTACTAGGGTAGATATATTATAAGAGAAATGTAATAAAATATAGATTTTAAGCTCAATTTAATATATTTGGTTTGGGACAAACTGTTGTGAGATGATGTAAGTAGGGGAATGATTGTTTTGTGAGGTCACATGATCTGGCAAAAGGAAGATGAAACCAATTTAATTAACGGCATGTATTTCTGTAATGTTAGGGGAATATCATGTACTGCAATGATAATTAAAGAGGAGAATAACAATGTTTATCATAAAAATGGAGATAACAGGACCATGCCAGAAACTGGAGCAAAAATATCCATTCATCAGATGAGAGTTAAGAATTTATAATCCAGGCTATCTCAGATTAACAAATATTGTATAGTAAGATCTAATGGAGAAAACCTGGGCTAAGAAGAGTCACTTGAGGCCAGACCACCTGTATTTGGACTGATGGAGGGATGAGTTGGACGAGGATATAAGAGACCTGCTGGACAAAGGTTCAAGGTCATCTTCCTGGTTCATCCTTCTCTTGCTACTGTCATCATAGTCCGTCCATCCCTTTTCTCCCGTATTCACCATCTGTCTTTACTGAAGACTTTTTCCACATATCTTCAAAGCTCCAACATACAGTAGTCTTCATCCTTCATTTCCTTCCTCACCATATCCAAGTTCATTCTGTGCATCAACATCAGAGTTCTAAGTCAAAGTCACCAATAGTCTGTTGACGGTCTGATTAATGCCAAGACTCCAATGTTAGGTATTTATCCTCCAAAAATATGTTAAACTATATGCATGCAAACCAATGTAAAGGAGTCTCTCTTATATTAAACATAATTTGTTATTGTTAATTTTGTGTGGTCTGACTTACTATTTTTTTTTTTTTTGGATTTCCTTCCCCATTTTTATCCACACCACAACTGTTTTTCTTTGGTCTGAAACAACAGTCACATAAAAACTCAGCTGGTGTCAGAAATCCTGATTAAGGCAATTTAAGGTTTATGCCTGTGCCTAACTGTTCTGTAGGCCTACAATTTGCACAATCTATAATTGAGGATATAATATAAATAATAAGTTATATGGTAAAAATAATAAGTTTTAATAATCCATTATATTTCATTTTTTCGTGCTATGAGTTTTGATGAGATTTTCTGCAAGTTTTCATGCTTATTCTTATGTCCATTATTATAAATTATTGTGAGATCCTGATTATTATTTGAGCATCTCATGTCAGTTACTAGTAGTTTTCAGTGTTACTTCAGCACTTTAAATGGGTGATTCATGAATAAGAAGCAATCTGGGATCCAGAGCTAAAAGGGAGAATGATGACAGGAAAATAATAGACATTACAAATTCTTGTTTAACACTCAAAACAGGTGTTTATTTTAAAAAAAGATAAAAGGCATGAAGACAAATAACAAATTTAATATATGAAAATTTGAAGGCTTTATAGCTAAATTGAAAAAAAGGAGTTACAAAATGTACAGGTAAATGATCCATAGAAGACTTACCCGAAGAAAGATTTTTAAAAATGTTACAGATGATCAGTTGTTTTTTTCTGTTGCCGAGAGGTTTCTTTTCCCCCATAATCTGAGAATGCCAGTATTTTCTCAGAGAGAATCTCTGCCTTTCAACTTCCACTTGTTAAGTGTTCAATTCTTTCTTGATGATGTCCACCTCTGGCTCCCCTGCCCCTCTGGCATCCTCGCATTTATATCCAACAATAGAATTTGGCAGAGAATGACTAACCTAACCTGAGTCCAACACCTGGTTTCAGATTAGGTTAATCATTCTTCTCTCTTTGACAGAGAATTCCTTGACTATTTTTAATGGTTTTCAGATTAAAATCTCTCCCCAAATAGTCCATGGGTATTGACAATTTAGATGAGAATGTTATTAGTGATTTTTCAATGGGAAAAATTTGATGATTCTATTAATGCATTTTTCTCTTTTCATGCATTTAACTATACAGTGAAATAAAGAAATAGTATAATACAATTTTTAAATGATACAATAAAATATAATTAACAATAATTGATGAATGAATAAGTAATTCTGCTCTATTACACTGCCAAAATAATTTAAATACAACTATTAACAGCACTATGGCAGGAAATAATTTCAAAACTCTAAAATTACAATAAAAACAGTAAACCCTCTTTAGCTATAACAAATATTAGAACAAAGATTGTTCTACACAACGCTTAGAATCTTCTTTCAAATATTTTAAAGAACAAGTTTACTACAGTAACAGAATTTAAATAAACATTTCTAAGTACAGCTGCACTAACTTAAGCATAAAATAAACTAAATAGGCTAAATAAATAAAATAAAACAAAATAACAGTTAATAAAAATATAGATAATGGATTGTAGCAAGTAAACTTAAAACACAAACAGTCTTTAATTAAACAGATTAGTTCAGGGGATTTTCATGCACCATTTCCAAGCATTATTAATATTTGAAGGGTCCAATTTATTGACCAGTTTAGTTTCAGTTTTTCTCTTTTCAAAGATCACTAAATTTTCTACTACTATCCCTCTTGTAGGGTCCAGTTCTTTTCTAATAATTTTAGCACTGTTCCCCTGTTCCAATCAACTTCAAGGTTGTTCTTTTGTGCTCTGGAATTTTCTTATTGAGTGACCTTTCTGTAAACCCTAGGTAATTTTCTTATTGAGTGACCTTTCTGTAAATGTGACTTGCTGGTTAAAATCCTTGTCAACAGCTGGGATTTAATAGACACCTGGAATGTATAGGGGGTTGACTTTATCATTTCTAATTGTATTAAATAGGGTGTTTCTTCTATTAAAAATAATTTTCACACCAGTAGTTTTCTCTAATTTTCTTTTGTATTTTAAGGTTATACTATTCATGTCGAGAGAATAAGATAGTATATTATTCTTCTTGTTCGGTTCTTTTAGGTTTAGGTTTACAAATCTTGTCCCATAAACGAGTAATGAAAAAACATGTAACAAATCAGTAAAACATGGGTATTCACAGAACATCATTACTCGTTTATGGGACAAGATTTGTAAACCTAAACCTAAAAGAATTGAACAGGAAGAACAGAATAATTTACCATCTTATTCTCTCGACATGAATAATATAACCTTAAAATACAAAAGAAAATTAGAGAAAACTACTGGCGTGAAAATTACTTTTAATAAAAGAAACACCCTATTTAATACAATTAGAAATGATAAAGATAAAGTCAACTCCCTATACGCTCCCGGTGTCTATTAAATCCCAGCTGTTGACAAGGATTTTAACCAGCAAGTCACGTACCTAGGGTTTACAGAAAGGTCACTCAATAAGAAAATTCCAGAGCACAAAAGATATAGAAAACAATACACTTTGTACAGCATTAGCACAGAAAGCTCACACCTGCATTTTTGAAGTCGACTGGAACAGTGCTAAAATTATTAGAAAAGAACCGGATCCTAGAAGAGGGAGAGTAGCAGAAACCTTAGTGATCTTTGAAAAGAGAAAAACTGAAAATAAACCGGTCAATAAATTGGACCCTTTGAATATTAATAATGCTTGGAAATGATGCATGAAAAGGAGCTAACATCCCCTGAATTGATCTGTTTAATTAAAGACTGTTTATATTTTAAACTCAATTAATTACTTAGCACACATTGCAGTTTTAGATCAAAACTCTCTTTTAATTAGCTTTCGTTTAATACAAACGTTTTTGACGTTCTAATGCCATCCTCAGGTATCTTATCTTACAATACAATAGAATATTGTATTGTAAGATGTAGAATGTTGAATATTGTCAATACAATAGAATATTGTATTGACAATATTCTATTGTATTGTAAGATAAGATACCTGAGGATGGCGTTAGAACGTCGAAAACGTTTGTATTAAACGAAAGCTAATTAAAAGAGAGTTTTGATCTAAAACTGCAATGTGTGCTAAGTAATTAATTGAGTTTAATTGGAGATTTAAGCAGTTAAATAGTAAATAGTGATAGTTTATGTTTTAAGTTTACTTGCTACAATCCATTATCTATATGTATATTCTTATTAACTGTTATTTTGTTTTTTGCATTATTTTATTTATTTAGCCTATTTAGTTTATTTTATGTTATGGTTAGTTAGTGCAGCTGTACTTAAAAATGTTTATTTAAATTCTGTTACTGTAGTAACCTTGTTCTTTAAAATATTTGAAAGAAGGTTCTAAGCATAATATTTGTTATAGCTGAAGAGGATTTATGTATCAAATCGAAAGCGCTTCTAAGTTTACTGTTTTTATTGTAGTTATAGTTATAAAATTATTTCCTGTCGTAGTGCTGTTAATAGTTGTATTGATGAATGAATATTATATCAGTAAGAGAGAGAAAAAAATGAAAGCTTTCAGAAATCCATATTACAATTGAGCATAAATTTATCCAATTAAACAATGGTTATGAAGCTAATAATATAAAATGTTAAGTCTGATTGGATATAAATGAATGCACTAACCTGATCTACTCTTAATTGAACTTTGTTTTATTATAATAGAAAACAATTTAAATATATTAAATGTGTCTTTTTATCTATTAAATTAGTAAATTCTAGTTTAGATATGCTTTTTTAAAATGTAGGAAATTAAGATTTATAAAATATGTCAATGAAAATATGTTAGTGTCAATAGGTAAAAATTCTTCTTCTGTTTCTGATATGGAGGTTTTAGGTTCACTTTGTCCTCCAAGCTGTTAGGTAAAAATTCTTTTTTCTTGCTTATTCTTATACATGCACTCCTCAAGTTACATTTATTAGTATAAATGTAACTTGAATTTCAAAAACTTCAATAATTTTAAACAGTATGATAATATTAATTGCTAGAACATTCTGCTATGTAAAATTACATCATATTGCAGCACTATTTCAAGATTGTGACAATTATACCAAAAAACTCTCATTTTATAATCTGAAGTTCTTGTTCAAATCTATGAAATAAACTTTTAATTGGTTCACTTATAAAATATATCACAAAACACACTGTATAACGTCATTTTAATGCTTTTAGGGATTAAATAATAACAGTATGCAAATTACAAACAACCTGAATTATGAGCAAAACTTATGAATTATCTTTGTAACTAGAGGAGTGCATGTACTATCAAACTATTTTGATAAAATCCTCTACTAAATCAGTGAAGTAATCTACAGTATAATACTTATACAGTAAAATACAGATTGCGAGTGTATGTA
This sequence comes from Olivierus martensii, assembly GCA_000484575.1. NCBI lineage: Eukaryota > Metazoa > Arthropoda > Arachnida > Scorpiones > Buthidae > Olivierus > Olivierus martensii. Next base: position 25,806 of record AYEL01078923.1, read on the forward strand.
TGTATGCAACTTGATTTAAAATCTAAAAAAGATGTTTAGGAATATGATATAGAAGTTTGTTCAGTATCAGTACGGGAGTGTCCCTATGTCACCCTTTTTTTTTATTCGGCCCTAGGGGGCCCAATTTTTATTTTATGACAATAAATATCAATAGATGGCGCTAATTGTCAAAGTAAGGGGCAATAGATAACTTATCTGCGTTACTATTTCTGGATTTTTACTGAATTATTAGCTAATACAATTATTATTGTTTATGATACATGTTATTGTTCAGTATCAATTTGTGTTCAGTCAGTATCTTTATATCATACATTTTCATTGGCTGTTTTATTTTAAAAGAAATTTTATGCTGAATTTGGGACTAACAAGTAAGTTAAGCCTGTTCTATATCCATAATTACAATCGTGACATATATCTCAAATAAAATTTCTTTATATTTTATCACACAAAGAAATTATATAACTATTCATCATGACATAAACTACTATATGTTTATCCAATATTATATAATAACAAGTAATGTTTAAATCACACAAAAAGCAGTAATATATACAAATTTTTTATTTGTTGCAAACTAAATGAAATTAAGCCATGTTGCATTATTTCAAACGTATTTTGAGTCTCTTCCCCTTCGTAATTTTTCGTTGCACTATGCGCGATTATTATAACATTGTTCTCCAACCTGATCACAGAAACAATTTGGATTGGCCAGACTTGTTTTATAACAAACTTATTTTCACGTATTACATTAGTCTTAATTTCTCTAACAATTACATATAAATATTTTATTTTATAATAAACATTGTTTAGTTATAAGAATGAAAGCATTAACTATTTTAAGAGTGGCGTCATAATTTACAGAACTCTTCCCTCTACGTCATTTACCAGCTCAAATCTATACTCTACCCCTAAAGCGTGACATAATTTATGGATTCTCCCTACCTAATAAATAAATAATGCTTAAAATAACACACAAAGAAATAATATACAGCATATAAAAATTTTCATTTTATTGCCAAATCTTATGCCACATCATTGTCATGGCATAATTATGTATTTCAACTGAGCATTATAATAATATAAACAAGTTATCATGGTTGAAATCACAGTGGTGTTGGCTGGTGATTTTCGTCAAACGTTACCTGTAATTTCAAAAGGTACCAAGGCTGATGAATTAAAAGCAAGCATAAAATCATATCTTTGGCAAGAAATGGAAAAATTATCACATAGGGTGCGTTCCAAATCTCAACAGACTAATCAGTGATAAAAAATCTCAGCAAACCGTTCCAAAGCTCAACAAACCAATCAGTGATGAGCTCATCAAACGGTCATCACACTAATCGCTTTGAAATGTGGTGAGACTGTTGATACCGGTTTACACCGTTTATTCAACGTCGTGGAAAAAGTAGTTCCTATTAGATGATAAGATTTTAGAAGTTAGAGAATGTTATAAATCATCATCATCGTTGCTGTTTCCTGGAAAATAAATTGTAGTGCTTTCTAATGAAGGTAATGAAGTTATAACATTCATCATTGTCTTCTTCATCATCATGTTAGCCGCCATCTCTCCACACTCAGCAAGTCGTTCCAGAAACATACTGATGTTGAGTAATTTCTGACGTCAAAAGACACTAATTACTGATGACTTACTGTTGAGGTTTGGAACTCACCCTTACTTTCAATATGAGAGTGCTAAAAAAATAAGGATAAGAATTCTGCTAAATTTTCTGGTTTCCTCTTAAGCATTGATAATGGAACTATACAAAATACAAATGGATTAGTTAATATTTATAAATATTTCTGCCAAGTAAATATTGTATTATATAGTAGAGCCTCGATTATCCGAACTAATTGGGACCAAGGGTTGTTCGGATAATCGATCTGATAGAAAAAAAGAAAAAACACAATGTAAAAAATACAAAACAAATTTCAAATACGTATGTCTTATTGTTTACATAAGTTATTCTGCCTCATTTATTTTCTAATTATTTGTATTATTATTATATTAAATATATTAATTAGATATTTATAGTAGTTTAATTGTCGATTGTTTCCGCATACAGTCAACGCGCATAACAGAAGCTTAGATTCTCCCACCCTACACATTGTAGGGTGGGAGTATTGGCGGAGACCTGTTGCGTATCACAATTGAAAATTACGTTCGGATAAGCGACGTTTAGGTTATAATCGACGCTCTACTGTACATTCATTAGATGAACTAATTTCAAAATTGTATCCGGATATTAATAAAATAAATGAGAAAAATATCGAATGGTTTTGTGAACGAGCAATCCTAGCTCCTAGATAGAACTGATTTTATAAATGAACAGACCATGGACTATTTTCATGGTGAAGGAATGACATACAATTCAATAGATAAGTTACAGATATTGGTGAAGCTGTACATTTCCCTGTAGAATTTTTAAATTCATAGAATCCATCCAGATTACTCTCTCATAAATTAAAGTTAAAAGTCTGAATTCTAGTAATATTGCTTAGAAATTTAGATGCTCCACGTTTATGTAATGGAATAAGACTTTGCATAAAATCATTAAGATGAAATCTGATAGAAGCTACAATCATCACTAGTTGTGCAATTGGAGAAAAAGTTTTCATTCCACGTATACCTTTGATTCCAACAGATTTTCCTGTCCAATTTAAAAGACTGCAATTTCCTATAAAGGTTTGTTTTGCAATGACTATTAACAAAGCACAGGACATCCTTGAAAGTTTCATGTGTTGATTTAAATACTGATTGTTTTTCCCATGGCCAATTGTATGTCGACTTTTCAAGAGTCGGAGAAGCAAAAAATTTGTATATCTACATAAAAAAATCAATAAGTAATGAATATAGTTTATAAAGAAGCATTATGAGAGCAATAATAAAATTATTTTTTATAATATCCATATTGTTATTAATTCTATAATTATCAAATTCTGTACAACTTGACAGCTCCCTTACACACACTCCACTGACCTTTTCAGAAATCTCTCTCTCAAAGGAAAAAAACTCACTTTTGCATATTACTTTCCTTTAAATCACCTATCTTTACTAATAAATATATATTATCTTAAAAAAGAATTATTATTATTTTTCTATTTTATACATATAAACTAATTTCTCATATGGAGTCAATGTCATGATAAAATTGTTTATTTACGATTATACTGTATATACGATATATTGTATGTTGATGATATATCATTTATGAAATAAATTTTAAATTGTCTCATTATCAATCAATTATTTTTCAATTATTATTTTTAATATGTGATTTATAAATAAAAACTTGGTAATGCTGGGTATTACAGTTAGTGTGAATTTTATATTTGTAAAGTTTTCAAGTAAGATTTTATGGGAATTTTTACTATCATAATGAGTTTTTCTTTGTGATATCTTTACATTCTTTACAAATTTTATGGTAAGCTGTTTAAACAATAAAACACTTGAAAATTTGATGAGCATGCAAATTCTGATGCAAGATTTATTAGGTATATACTGAGTATTTGTCCTTGAAACAGTAAAAAATTATTATAATAATAAATTGGCCTAACTATATTTATTTCAAATTTTTATATGAAGACTTTTTTGAATTTCTCTCTTATTTATGCTAACTTTGAAAACAATTTTGAAATGGTTCATTATTATTGTTTTTAAAGATTATGATCCAGAAATTAAATTTCAGAAAATTTAATTAGCATTACACAATATGCTGTAATTTCTCTGTAAAGGGCAGAGGAATCATTTATAAATCCATTGGCATTTATTCATCACTACATAAACAATATATAAACTACAAATAGTCCTTGACTTACAATGGGGTTTGGTTTTGAATCCTGCTGTTTTAAGTCAATAGTCAAAAGTTGAAAATGCTCAAAAATTATGAATTTCTCAATTCTAGTGTTTACTAGGACACAATACATTTTCTTAATAAATATAAAGAATACAAAACTATAAAAATCAATACAAAAAGGTCGTTTTTTATATATTAGACCCACTAGGTCTGGAGCTCAAGTCATTGAATTGCATTGACCGATCTCAGCATTAATGGATTTTATCACAATCATAAGTACAGGTATCTCTCATTATACGTGATCTCACTTTGTGTTTTCACTATAACATGATTTTAAAAAGTAAATTAACTTTTTAAATTAAAAAAATTTTCATTTAAATTTGTCTCATGTAGATGAGGCAAATGTGGATAAACTGCTCCAGTCCCACTTATCAGAGCTCACTAATGAAGAGTTTCTGGAAATGGAAAACAATATGAATGATAATGTTTTCTATTCCTAGAAATCAGGAGCCCTTTGTTGCTGAATCCATCAAATAGCTTAAAACAAAACAAATGACTGAATTTTTTCAAACACATTGAGTGCACCATCAGAATAATTAAAGAAAATGATCCTAATTAGACTAGTAGCTGCAAAGTTGGGGAGAAATTCAGAATTCTTTAGCTTGCTACAAAGGGCTTTATAGAGAGAGGAAGAATGTTGTTCATCAGCTGAATCTTGACTGTTTCATTAAAAAGTTGAATATCATCAATCTATCATTCTAGGGACTTCAAGAGAGCAAGAAAGTGAGACCCAGACCCAGTCCATTTATTATCGGATTGAAGACTGTCAGAAGATTGAAATGTTTATGACATTGTATTAATTAAATTTTCATCCAACCATTCATTCATTTAAAATTTTTTTATAAGTTTTAAAGTATTGTTTTAATTTTTTTTATCCTGAAGAAACCCCCTATCTCTATCTCAAGCATGCTAAATTCAACTCATTTTATGCAAATATTTCATAGAACCAATTAATAGCATAAAGCGAGAGACACTCGTATAAAGATTGCAAGTTGAGGACTACCTGTAGTTCTAGCAATTATATAGTAAGTGATTCATGAAAGTGATCACAAATTGAACACACACAAAATGAGCTATTTATAAAGAATAAGCAACAAGATAAGTACTTAAAATATGCATAAACATGTTACCATATACTATAATAATGGGGTAGTGATTAAAAGTATTGTTTTGATACTACAAATAAATAAATCAATGATATCAAATCATTGTTATTTGTTTTGCTTAATATTTTCACAGGATTCTTATTTGACTGAATTACGGTAGTATACTATAGAATGGTGCTTACATGATCATGGCTTAATTATGCAAATTTTTTATGTGAAAGCAATACATATTCAAATTTTATGGCTTTCTTGAGAATATAATTTTCAATTTTACAATTAATCCTTACAGATGACTGTTTTTTCTCCCCAAATCATCTATTTATGAAAATTTTTTCATATATCAGAAATGGAATATATTCTTCAAACATAAATGGAGAAGATAAAATGAGAACTAGATGTATAGTTGTTATACAACTATAGTTTAAAAGATCAGAATAAAAATTTGAAAAATATGTACAAATAGTATTTGACTTACAACCATTCGTACTTATTAAAGTAAAGATTCAAGACTATTCAAAATCTGGGTTCATTCTATTATTCTCTCTCACCTGCACTACTGTCTTTCTGTATACAGTTCTACCTCTTATTCACAACTTAAAAAAATTGATAATGCCATTAGTTATACAGTGAAAACAATTCATAATATACTCTATGCTCAATATTCTAATAAACAAGATCTTTATGATTTGTTAAATATTAGGCCTATTTCATATACTCATTTCTTCAGACATTAAAAATATTTCTAATTATATATGTGGAAAACTCCCATCTTCTGAGATCCAGTACAATGTACCTCAATTCTTTGCTAGAAAATACAAATTTCTATATATATCTAATTTTCGTACGGTTAAATACAAAAATTCTTTCTTTTTAAGAGGTGCAACTAACTATAATATGTATCATTCTTAACTCTTATGTTTTTCTTTTTTTTTTATTGATTTTTGTTGGGTTATTTGTTTCACAGGGAGCTCTTGCTGTACTCTATTGTACATTGAGAGAAAATAAATGAGTATGTTATCAATAAATTCAATTGATCAATGCAATTGACAAAAGGTTAGAATCCTTAACAAATGGTCCAATAAACAAAAAGTATCATTTTTCTGTCTGGTTCTTGTATTTTTGTTTGTTAAGTTTATTACAATGCAGTAGAATATAATAATAAATATTGGTAATGGCCAATCTACAAACCTTGAGCATTTCCAATTTATGACAATGGAATTTGAACCCTCTTGCAACTCAAAGACTATCTGTATTTAAAAAGTTTTCCCACAGTTATTATTTTAGCAATATAAAATAAATCATATAATGAGTATAATGTCATTCTAATTTATAAAGAATGAAAACAAATAGCATGCTATGTTTGTTAGGCTGTATTTACAGAAAAATCTATGTTCTAACAATATATTACATTATGAATACTAGAATCTATCAGGATAAAATACACAAAGCAATGAGAATGATTGCATTGCAATATCCTGTCTAAGGTTGATTAAGGTTAAGATATATAGCTCAATATGTATTTTCTTCAAATATACAGATCACTTATTTATGATTATAATAACTTTAATTTTTTAATAGGGTTCTATATGAATATATAAATTTTATTTGTGTTAGTGGAAGCTTTCTGATCAAACCACACAGAATTTATATGGATAATAACTTTAATAAAAGAACAAAGGCACTTTTACAAAAAACGGTTGTGTTGTAACTGACTAGCTCCTCTTCCTAGTCGAAGATACAGTGCTGATCAGCAACAACAAAATAATCTAATTCAAGAAGAATGGTTTCATGGAACAATTAATAGAAGACAAAGTGAAGAATTAGTAATAGAAAATGGAGATTTTCTTGTACGAGAATCTCAGATAACGCCTGGTCAATATATTTTAACTAGTCGACAAGATGGAATCTGTAGACATTTGTTATTAGTGGATCCATCTGGAAAAGTAAGTTTCAGATAATTATTTTCTTATTTTACTATAGCACAAATGATTTTTTTAAGTTTGCTATTATTTTATATAAGATATAGATAAGGTTTATTATTATTATATAAAGATCAGAGTTTTATTGCAGAGCATCAGTTATGCATCAATTCTTATACAAACAGTTTATTTTATATTAACTAACTAGTTTGTTTAATATATATTTATTAAAATAGAATTGAAATTAAATATTTTTATTGTATTTACTATTTTCAGATTCAAACTAAAGATAGAATTTTTGAAAGTATTAGCCATCTAATTAATTATCATAGTGGTAATAAACATCCTATTATATCCTCTAACAGTCTAATTTTTTTAAGTCATTCTGTTCCTAAAAGAACAGAATGATTTAAAAGGATTCTGGAAAATAGGAAATAAAAATATAGTTTATCATATATAAAATTAATATAATTGCTATGAAGAATGGATCTAGAAAAATTTCATAGGTGAGAACAGTTTAAACATAAAATTTTTAGGAATTGATTTTCTCATTTTATTCTTATAATATTGCTAATTAATGAATTTTTTTATTATATAAAAAATTTATAAATTCAAAAATAGAAAAAATTCAGTTATGCCCATTTTGAAAAAATATATACTTATTATAAAATTTTGGCCATCATTGACTTTACTCATTAATTTTTGCATTCCAGAACTTTATTCTGAAAAATAATATATTCTGTATATGTACACACCAAAAAAAAATAATAATACTCAAAAGCCCTTTAGGAGTCAACTGCTAAAGGACTTTTTGAGTATTATTATTTTTTTGGTTTGTGTTTCTTTAGCTTATATATATATATACTACAGAAATTTTCAACTCATAGCATACTGAATAAGGTATTAAAATTGTCAAGGCACACCATCAGTTATTAAGAAAAAATTTAATAAGAAATTGATATTAAAATTGTATTTAAAAGATTAATAGTTAAAATTTTAATCATTGTATTATTTTGAAAAATAATGTTGATCAAGGATTTTTAAATTTTAATTTATCCTAACTTTTTTTATTAAATTGTTTTTGTTTTCATTCTTATCTGTCTTTTATAAAAAATATACAATAACTGCTGCCTCTAGGAATACAAGGAATTACAAGCACTTAAAGCAGGAAAAATAAGCTATCTTAGTATTAAATATACTAATACAGTGAAACCCCGCTCGTGCGTTCCCGTATCGTACGACTTTCCCGCTTTAAACGCTATCTTAGTATTAAATATACTAATAATAATTATAACTTCCAGTAATGTTTTCGGCCTTCTATGGCCCTCCTCACCATTCATTTGAAAGAACCAGCTGAAGAGGGCCATAGAAGGCCAAAAATGTTACCGGAAGTTTATTATTATTATTATTAGTATATGTAGTATAATTATATCTAATAATAAAATAGTGTATTTTTCCTGCTTTAAGTGCTTGTGATTCCTTGTAATATACAATACTTCTAAAATTTTCTCAATGATTTTTTTTTCACTTCTTTTTTATCTTTATATAAACTCTCATGGCCCACTAGTTAAAAATTGCTGACATATACCTGTACTTTATTATGAAATCAAGAAATATATAAAAAATTTATAAATTCAAAAATAGAAAAAATTCAGTTATGCCCATTTTGAAAAAATATATACTTATTATAAAATTTTGGCCATCATTGACTTTACTCATTAATTTTTGCATTCCAGAACTTTATTCTGAAAAATAATATATTCTGTATATGTACACACCAAAAAAAATAATAATACTCAAAAAGTCCTTTAGCAGTTGACTCCTAAAGGACTTTTTGAGTATTATTATTTTTTTGGTTTGTGTTTAGTGCAGTCTCATTGAACTTTTATTGTAGAGTACAATTTCAAAAATAATATTTCAGATATCTGTAGTGCTGGATAGTAAAGAAAAAGCTATCAATGTAAAAATATATGATTAAATAAATGGAAAAACAACTAAAGCAATATATCAATAATATACTTTATTATTAAATATTCATTACTTTATTAAATATATTTTATAATGCTTAAAATGCATGATATAAAAAAACATACTTCATAACAATATACATTCTTATAAAGTGCAGCTCCTGAGATATTCCTTAATAGGTAGAAAATGATAAAATTTTCTAGTAGAATAAATTAGTCTATAACAAAAAGATCATGAATAAAAACAATTGATCAGAATTAGCAAAAATATAAGTCTATGATTTAATATAAGTATAAACAAAAATTCTAAATGTAGTCATAGCAAGAAATAAGACATCTCCAATGAGTGAAGAAAATGTTGAAATGATGCTGTACAATCATTTCAACATTTTCTCAACATAAGTTATGCCATATTTCTGTGGAGCCATATGTAAATAATTGAACTAACAGCAACTATAAAAAAGGGAGTCAAAGAATTAAATGAAATTTAGAAGGATGGCTATGAAGAAAAAAAGCTTAAGAAAAACTAGTATAGACAATTATCTGTTTCTTTTGTTTAATATGGAATATTTAGCAGTTGTTCAGATTTAAAGAAATATATTTCAACAAATATTAAAACAGAAATAACCACTCATTGAAATTTTCTGCCATGATTAGCAGAATGCATTTTCTTGAAATTACCATTTATATGCATTTGTTCAATACAGTAAATGTTTTATTTTAGACAACATAAAAATCATATTTCTCCAATCACCTTTTTTTTGTGGTTATCTAGTTTTTTAATGTTATCTTATTAATGCTCTTCATCTCAGTTTTGTATTTATATTTTCTAATTGAATCATTTGTGTATATGTTATTTTCAACACCACTTTCTTGTTGTTTTAATTCAGCTGAAGATTAGTTCTGATCTGTTTCAAAACATTTTGGTTATCTCATTATAAATAACAAACACTGCAAATCATTAAACTATTACATATAGGAAAAACTTGTGCTGGTAACCACCTGACCTAGATGGCCAACCTGCAAGCCATAGCCACCTTAATGTCTGCCCAAGCATATTGTGGAATTTTTAAACTGTGTAAAATGGCCATCTGTGTTCTATGGCCATGGTCAGTGATATTTAATTTTGGCACCTTGTATGCAATATCTAGTAGGTGGCCAGCAACTCGTGTTTTGATCAAAAATGCCAGATGGACTCTAGATCTTTTATCAGCTGAGCATTCTAAAATGAAAAAAATCCTGAAAACAGATATTAATTAGTAATCTCTTTCCTTAGATTTAATTAGCAATATGAAACTGTGTCATAAACTTTATATTTTAAACTTTGATGTTTAATAAAGAAATTTGTAGTTAACTGTGTCTATAGTCTGTTTCAAGATAACCTGACAGCCGAACTACCAAAGGAAACACTGTATTCATACGCGATTTGTAAATAACAACAATATTTCATTAAATTTTGTCATGTGATTTTAAAGTATATGTTTTTAAATCATCTCAATAATTTAATATTTTGATATCTTATTTCCCAAAACAATAAATTATAGGATAATATTAAATTTAACTAATAAGGGCTATTTTCCTTTGTGTAGAAATACCCACAACAATGGTAGTGATTTACTGTCAGGTTATCTTGAAACAGACTATAGTGGCCAAGCTGTGCTTGGTGTCCATAATCTTTATCTGCCGAAAGCTGGCCACCTAGCACAGGTTTTCCTGTATTATGAAAATATTGTTTAATATTTTTAATTAAATACAATAGCATGCAATATTTTCTAAGCATAAAACATGACAATATATAGAATAACTGCATCATAATTTATTACATTATGAATGCATTTTCCTGAAATTACTATTTATATACATTTGTTCAATAAGGTAAATGTATTCTTGAATAGTTTTAGCATAAAATCATAAAAAAGTCAAAGCCAAAACTGGAATAAATGAAAAAAAAAATCAAAATCAAATTCTTTTCATTTGAGAAGATTTTACCATTCTGCAATCGCTTGCATTGCAAATTTGTGCCCAGTGGGTTAACTCCATTATGAGTAATGACCAGTTTGTGATATGCTGTAAAAAGTAGTTGCCACCAAAAACTACTACTATTGAGATTTGGCAACATAACTAAAACTAACCATATTTTTGTCACGAATGAGAGAGATAATATGAATAATCACAATTTGTTAATTGTAGAATTTATCAAATTTACTACTGAATCTGAAATATCAGAGATGCTTTGTTTGTGTCATTACAAAATGACACAAACAAAGCATCACTATGGCTCCATGAATTGTCAATGTGTTTTTAAAATAAATAGTTTAAAATAATAATAAAAATGTTTTATTAATATCAACCACATTTTCAAATTATTTTTTACTGACACAAACAAAGCATCACTATGGCTCCATGAATTGACAATGTGTTTTTAAAATAAATTGTTTAAAATAATAATAAAAATGTTTTATTAATATCAACCACATTTTCAAATTATTTTTTATAATACAGTATTTGAAAAATATTGGAATGATTCAGCAGAAAATATTTTTGTAAATATACATTAAACTAATGTATTAGCAGAATGCAAAGGTGAAAAATCACCTTTGCTTTCTGCCAACCAAATAATACCAGATGTAACAATAATACCATCAGATGTAAGTCAGAGTGTTATTGTTAGTCAGTCAACATGCAATATATAGCAGCTTTTTAGCTTTTAGGAGAATCAATAATAAAACTTTATAAAATATACCATAAATTTTGGAGAAGACCTATAGTATACTGTAATTTATAAATGATCTCTCTTTGATCATTAGTTTGGATTTATTGCAGATTTCCTTTTTTAGCAGGTAAATTACAATAACTTATTAAATTTTATAAAATTCATATAGACATCATTGGTTTAATTAATACATTGATTTGACATTTGACAGTAGAAATTTATTAAGGATAAAATTACATTAAATTACAAGCTATAAGCCAGGGGGTGTCCAACCTTTTGGCTTCCTTAGGCCGCATTCAAAGAAAAAAATTGTCTCGGGCCGCACATAAAATATACTAATTCTAACAATAGTTGTTGAGCGCAAAAAGTTAGTAAATAATGTACTATATATGATATCCATCATGACAAATAAGCAAAAATGTCATAGCCAAACTTCTATTAGTTCAGAATATTTTTAAAATCATTGAATAGATCACTGAAATAAGAAATATAACCACTGAAATAAGAAATATTTTAGAAAATGGAAATAAGAAATGTAGATAAGTATTTAAATAATAAAAACTTCATTAAATTTATTATTTTAATACAAAAATAAAACAAATTTTTTTTTCTTTATTAGTGGGATATTTGATGATGATGCGGCATTGTAATAACACTTTTTATTAAAAAGTATTATTACAATGTATTGTAACACTTTTTATTAAAAAGTATTACAATGCCTCACGAATTTCAAAAATTTAAAAAAAAAAATAAGTGCATAAAAATCTCAATATTTTAAGGAAATTTTGTAACACTTTTTATTAAAAAAGTATTATTACAATGTATTGTATTTCAATACATTGTAATAATACAATGTATTGTATTATTACAATGTATGAATATGTATTGTAACACTTTTTATTAAAAAGTATTATTACAATGTCATTGTAACACTTTTTATTAAAAAGTATTACAATGCCTCACGAATTTCAAAAAGTTAAAAAAAAAATAAGTGCATAAAAATCTCAATATTTTAAGGAAATGGGCCGCATGCGGCCCGTGGGCTGTGGGTTGGACAGCCCTGCTATAAGCTAAACGACTAACTATTTTAATACTTCTAAAATAAAGTAAGCTAGGCTCTATGTATTATTTAGGTGCTGTATAATGGATTATATTATGTAAATTATTAGCTCATTAATTAATAAATTAAAAATAAAACTGATTTCCATAATATGATGTCAATGGTTGTGGGTTCTAAAGTTGCAACTTCTGTCTACAAACTCTCTCTCATCAATTCATAGGTCTCTTGTATCTTTGCCTCTTTGACAGAATGGTATAAAATAATAAAACTTATAGCTACCTAGTGAAAGATTTAGATTTAATTAACATTTAATTTAGAGTATCTCTGCTTCTTTTCTTCTTCTTCTTCTCCTCAACTAGAAGGTTGGTGGGCTGCATGGTTTCTTGTTAGCAGCTTCCTCTGCTTCTTTTCTTCTTCTTCTCCTCAACTAGAAGGTTGGTGGGCTGCATGGTTTCTTGTTAGCAGCTTGCTTGAGTTTATTTTCTAAGATATGTCACAAAACCCACAGGAACATAGGAAAATAAGGAACACAACAACAAAAAAAAACTTGCAATGATAATATTTCATAGCAATTAAAGAAAAAAATCCTAAAATAATAAACAAGAGTAATCAAAAATACTGATTGCTTGCTAAAATTTCCAAATTATAAATTAACAACTTTCTTTATAAAAAGTGCTGGATTTTTGAAAATTTACTTTATTGAGTGAAATGAAATAAATCTGCAAATATGACTCATGAAATTTTCTTTTGATTAGAAAATTAAATTTTCTAATCAAAAGAAGATTTTTGTTTGAAATATTTATAATAATAAATATTAATATATATGATATAGAAAACTCTTATAAAAATGTTGCAAATGAATCACTTAATTTATATTAATTTACAAGTTCTGAAGTCTCAATATTTCATTCATAGTTTAATTAATGATTAAAAAATTTTTGATATAAAACTCTGAACTGTAGTGAATATCCTTTCTTGAACCTGAATGTTTTAAGATGAAAAAAGTTATCAACATTCATTCTATTAAAATTATCAAATTTTTTGTGCTTTATTGCCAATAAGAATTTTTATTTTTGTCATTTAGCAGGACTAATTGGCAAAATAAATTTATGAAAGTAATAGCAGGTCTAATTACTGTGTTTAAAATTCATTTAGAGCATTCACTGCTAAAAGCAACTTAGATCAATCTAATAAACTATGTATAAAAATGATCAGCATCAGTTTATCGATTTAAATATTCTGCTTAGTTTTGTAAGATTTAAATCAGTTTTAGCATGAACATATTAAACATTTAATATTTGTAGTTTAATGATATTATGTAAAACCTATTTGTTTATAACATTATTACCGATAATTTAAATTCTGACATTGTATTAGTTATATGTGCTTATATACATTTTGTTAAATTATTATTTAATAATAATCTAATAGTCTTTTTCAGAAATATTTAAATAAAATTATTATGAATTCCTTATAATGAATCAATAATTTAAAGATTCAGATATTAAAGACAAGTAAAGCCTATGTAATCCAATATTTTTAACTGAAGAATTATATAATAGATATATATAGTATTTTATTCAAATTTGATATTAACTATTTATTTTTTTATCAGTCCTAAAGAATCTATTTCATTAGTAAAATATAATATACCAGTAAATACTTTTCCTTATAAATGCTCCATTAATGAAATTAAATTAGTGTAGTTCTGTGGCGGCAAAAATTTTGCTGTATTTCATTTCCAAAATTTTCGAGCTTCATGGTTAGATATCGTTTGATAATTGGTGCAATCTTGTCGCGACCTATAATGATTCGGTTGTCGAATTCCCCCAATGTTATAGTAGTGCTCTGCAGATCTGTTTTTGATTCTGTTGTCCCTGTTGTTCACAGCCTTCAGGTAGATATATTAATATCTTTTCACTTATCTCACTGTGTAGAAAAGCACTGCATATATCCAGTTGATATATGAGCCACCCTCTGTTCACAGCTATTGCCATTATGATTCTGACTGTATTCAGTTTGATAACGGGAGAATGTCTTCAGTGTCTAGATCTTGTTGCTGGAAACCTCTGGCTACCAGTCTTGCTTTATATAATTTCACCTTTCCATTGTCATCTCTTTATCTTTTGAATATCCATTTGATATCAATGATTGTATCTTAGCGATCAGTTTCTTTTACAACATCCCAAGTGTTGTTATTTTCTAGAGCTTTTATTTCTGCTCTGATTGCCTCTTTCCAACTCTCAGTTTCTGATCCTGAAATCGCCTCTTGATATGACTGTGGGTTGTCATCATCTGATATAGACAGGAGACTCATTTCATAGTCTTCGTACCTGGCAGGTCTTTTTAAGGTGAGTCTGTTTCTCAAGTAGCAGTCATTTCCATCTTCTTCACAATTACCATTATCATTTGCTGTGATCCTTTCAGATGGTTCAGATAGTTGATTTTCTGAGTTTTGTTCTTGAGTTGTTTCTGCATCGTCATCCGTTATGTTCATCATTATCTTCTGTTTTTCCGTGTGTAGTGGCATGATGTCAGTTTTATCCGTGAAAAATATCACATCACGTAGAATTTCAACCTGTTTCGTTTCAGGAAAGTAAACACGGTATCCTTTCACTTCTTCACTGTACCCAACAAATATGCCATCCCTACTCTTTGGATCAAGTTTCAACCTTTTATCTTTTGGTACGTGAGCTGCTACTTTACCCCCAAACACTCTGAAGAATTTTATATCTACACTTTTTTTATGCCATATTTCATATGGTGTCTTAAGGCGTGTTGTAACGAAGCTAGTTTACGAGTAGCTGGCACTAGCGGAAAGCTAACTTGCCCAATGTAAACAACCCTGCTAGCGAACATGTTACTTGCCGGGATAGTGGCAAGTAAAGTTGAAATCCTGGCTACTTTACTGTCCACTTGCCGGCCACGTGACCCATTTCTGGCTTCTACTGCCCATGTAAACAGACACAAACCCGTTAGCGGCTAGTCTCACATGCAAGATTAAAAAGATGTCTTTGAAATGGAATTCGGAAGATATTCTAAAATTCCTCGATATATATGAAGAATATGAATGTCTGTGGAACATTAGACATTCAGAATACCACAATAAATCCATTTGAGAAAGTAGAATGTCCAAATTATTGCATGTATTCTTACAAAAAACCTTGTAATAGAAAATATGGAAAGTTTAAGAAAAAAATAAAAGTGATTAAAAATGTGTACCGGCAAGAAGTTTTAAAAATAGAAAAATCGAAGAAAAGAGGTGAAAGTGTGGATGATATTTTCAAATTTTTCCACACAGGCTGAGGTGTCTTCTATATTCCTTGGGATCTTCATTCGCTATCTCGCAAACAACTGAATTTGATCACCGTGAATTTCTCTACACATAATCCAATTTCTACATTTCCTTCGTTTTTTACCCTTTTTTTAACTAAGTCCCTAAGCTTTTCGCTTAAAATTATTATAACAGCGTCAATAGCTTCTTCAATATCTAACATTTTAATTTCCTGTACAAAACGTGTGAACTTTGTATGCGACACACAATAGAAAATACAACTTGCCAGTAAATAGGTGCAGCTTCTACTAGTCACGTATAAATAATAACTTTCCCTGTAGTTCGACTCGCGACAAGTTCTAGCGGTCTACAAACTAGCTTCGTTACAACACGCCTTTACCTTTGACTGGGCTTGTTCCTGTTCTGTTCAATACAAAAGTTGCTGTATTAATTGCCTCTGCCCAGAAGGCTTTATTCAATTTCTTGCTATGTAGCATGGTTCTTGCAGACTCCATCAAAGTTCTCATCTCCCTTTCTGCTCTACCATTCTCTCCTTTAATTTCAAAGTCTCTCCAACCCTAAAGACGCGTTTATCGGATACGCGGTCAACATATTGCCGAGGGATTTTAGTTAAACGTACTTAACAACATATGTCTATAATTCCGTTATCGTAAAATACAGATGTTAATATGAATAATTATATAAAATATAAATGTTTTTTCCTTTATTAGAGAGACTTCAGATTATAATTACAACTCTCAACATTTGAGAGAGAGATACCTGTTAATTCTTGATTATGATGATAATCACAATTATATAAAATATAATTGTGATTATCATCATAATCAAGTGTGGTTATGATGATAAGCTTGATTATGATTATCATCATAATCAAGCTCGGTTCTTGGTTCGGCCTCGGCTCTGATCTTTTTGGTGAAAATAATTCGTACCCATTGTCAAAGACTTGCTCGGGAGTTCTCTCAGGCGAGGAATCGGGATGTGCTTGATTCCGCTCAAATCCCTCGACCTTCTCGAACTCCATCCTCCTGATAGCGGGTTTTAACCGACTTCCAGTTTCTCCTTCGCACTTTCGTTGGTGACGCAACGAAATAAGAGTGACAACATACTCGTTCCGGTCAAGGTCGTTATCCTAGCAACTGTGTGGTTGTCAAGAAGTGTCTCTTTAATATTTGTTTATTTATGTCGCTTAGCTATTTATTCACTCTTCTATATTTTTCTTATTTATGTATCGGCGCTGAGTAATTCGGAAGCGTTAGTCTACTCTTTGGACCCACTTCCTGTTACATCCAGCTATCCATGCTCGATGGATAGACATCGACATCGTGTCAACCGATACAAAGTTCATTGTCATAGCAACTAGCAACTTCGCAAATGTTGATCCAAAGTTCAAGTTATCATCATCTTTATTTCTCTTTTTTACTTTCCTTATTTATTTAAGTTCTTTATCTTTATTTCTTACTAATTTTAATTTCTATACAGTTCTATTTAACACCAATGTGGGACTGGTGGTGAGACATTGGCCTTTCTGAGCCTTTACTTAAGTCTCTACCTTAATTTGCCTTTTAGTCGCCTTTTACGACACATAGGTTCACGGCAGTCTAATTTTATTTTCCCAGACCTGCAGTGGTTGTGTGGATGTGCTTTGTTTTAATCTTGGCAATATTCATCGCTTCGTGTGTGTGTTAACATTTATTTGCAATGAAAACGATGATCCGCAGATGGTTCAACTCGGCCGTCAGGTTGGCCTGGCGGGACCGTTCCTTCTTCGGCTGATCATAAACTTGAACTTGGGAGAGGGTGTGATAAGTGGATATTATTGTTCCGACTACCGAGGGGGATACACTATCCTACTATCTATCTGTTGGCTTTGTCCTTCTGTAATTCCGCTGACAAAGGCATTCGAGATTTCTCTTCTGTTCCTCTCTCTTTCATTGGTCGTTTTAAATTCTTTATTCCTTTTGTACCAACATTCCGCCTGGAGATGTCCCGATTTCTTACAGTAATGGCAAGTTTTGGTTCTGTTTCTTTTTGAGCTATTTCTTTCCTTGCAGTCCCTTTTCATGTGCCCTACTTTCTGACATGAAAAACATTTAACTTGCCCTTTGCTGGAAGAAGCAAAAGGCAAGTTAAAGTTAAATGAAACAGCACTGTTGCTGTTTCGTTTCTGTTTAGCCGTTCTTCTTCCGTTATTAATCGAGCGGTCAGTTCCTTTAAACTTTGTCTTTCAAGTGGCTGATTCGAAGGCAGTTACAAAGTAACGATATGTTTCTGGTAGTGACATAAGGATCTTCGTTATGATCATTCATTCTGAAATTTCTTCGCCAGCTTTCTTAAGTTGATTTTGTAATTCCTCGAGCTGAGAGATAAACTCTGCCACTGCACCTCCTTTATATTCCAGTGAGAAAAAATGTTGCTGCAAGAAATGTATATTCACTTCCGAATGTGGTTCGTAAACGAATTTCAATTTATCCCACATTTTGCGGGCTGTTTCACACGACAGTATGTGAGTTAGTTGATCCTGTTCCATCCTCGTTACTATGATTTCTTGAGCTTTAGAGTCCTTCCTTTCCCATTCTAACTTTCTTGTAGAATCTTCCGGTTTTTCTTCATTTCCAGTTACAACATCGTACAGACCCTTCGCTCTCAATATGATACTAGTCAAACTTCCAGACTACCCAGTTATTTCCATTAAACTTTAATGACTGTACTGCCTGTTCCATTTTTTTCGAATTAGTTCTATTAATAAAAAAGCTCCTTACTTGTACTCTCTCACTTCTCTAACAGTTTCACTTCCAACCGTGGTGATTTCTGTGGGACGCCACATACTTCTGAAATGTCCGTCTTCAAATTAAAAAAAAAAGGAATCCAAAAAAGAATTATGAACTCTGTACTGGGCCCATAACCTGTTAGTGGAAGCTTTCTGATCAAACCATACAGGATTTATATGGATAAGAACTTTAATAAAAGAACAAAGGTACTTTTACAAAAAACAGTTGTGTTGTAACTGACCAGCCAACTGACCTTTCTTTGTTCCCCTGGGGTAGGGACGCCTGAGGTTGATGTGCTATTGCGCTAATGTTACATAATACTCCGCGCGCGTACAAAATAGGTCCAGTGCAAATCACAATTTGGTCTCTAACCAATATAATGCAGTAAAAACATTGAGCCAATAATATGATGTTTGCATTTAAAGAATATATTTAAAATCATAGAATGTAAACAAATGAAATATTTTTTTGTACTGGATACCATAGTATTTAATTTTTTATAAGTAAATTACAAAAGGTTTATATCAGAGAATTTCAAAAGATCAAAACATTTCTGATTTATACAAAAATTTTGTATAAGAAACCTACCATAATTGTTTGAACTAAATTAATTTTTTGAAAGAAAAGTAGAGGAAATTCATATAAAATTTATAGATAGTAAATAAAATCTATAATGATATGTAATTAATTTATGCCATTATGAATAAGCATTCTTTGCTGGCAAAAGGGGTATTACATTCTACCTGCCCACTGAAGTCAATTTGATTTTAGTAGTAATTTCTCATTAATAACAAAACATTGAATATCATGAATGTAACTTGATTTGTAACAATAAAATTATATTATAGATGTATGTTACATATGTTACAAGTCTCTTGAATTCACTAAGCAAAATGCATACACCAGTATTTTCTTAATTCTATTTGATCTCAAAATTTCAATATTTTTTAATTATAAAGTTATCATAATTTCTTATAAATGTATCATTTTAAAAAAATTTTAAATTGCATAATCTTAAATGATTTCAAAATACAGTGGACTCTTGATTTTATGGACCCCAAAAAACAATTTGTAAAATCAAAAGTTCATAAATGGGAATAGAACTAATTAATATTAGGGACTTTTTGAGACTGACTAAATAGTTCATAAATTGGAAGTTCATAAAAACACAAGTTCACTGTATTGAAAATTGTATTTAATGTTACAACATTAAAACTGATTTTTAAATAATCTGTTTTCATTATACACCTGGTAATTATTTTTTATTTTAAATTTATTCTCAACTAAATTGACAGAATTGTTAGAAACTTTATACACACTAAATGAAACTTAAAATTTTGAGAGTGTAGAGATTTTTCAGATTTAAAAAATTTAAATTGTTTATATAATGCTTTATATATTAATTGAATTATAAATTTTTATGATGCTTATAATAAATCATAGCATTAATTTATATCTGCTAGATCGAATTTCTTCATTAAAATTCATAATCTGTATGGAGGAAGACAATGATTTAATAATTTGCATTATAATAAATATATGAATAAAACTAATTATCCATTGTCTAATAGCTCATTAACATTAAAAAAATCCACATCATCAGTAATCAATCATTCTTTGATGTTATATGCATTTTTTAAAGCTGGATATGTGTTATTTATTAGTGAATCACCAGTCTTTCAATTCATATTGAGCTATAAGTATTCCATAAATTATCAATTTTAGCAGCAATTTTACCAATACATGATTATCTGTTCATGTTTGACCAAACTACTAATTGTCTCTACATTATCAATTTTGAGGACAGTTTTACCTGTTCAAGATCAACTGTGTATGCTTAACCTACCATCCAGTTCTCTATATGCCTTGTTTTAGGAACAGTTTTATTCTTAACACATTTTTCATCAAAATTTCCAGTTCAATACTATTCAAATAATTCCAAAAAATAAACAAACTATTCAAACATTTGCTGAGATCTATAATTATACACCATTATTCTAATCAGCACTTCAATGGGAACATTTTACTTAAAAAATTCATTACATTAAACATGTATGATACAGTAACATCTTCGGTCCTTTATGACCCTCGCCAGCTATATAAACTAATGTAATTCCGAAAATGATAGAGAGATTGAAACAGAACTATGAATATACTTTTAAAAACAACTAACATGCACTATCTTAGAATGCAATTAACCTACAACTATGTGCTAAACATAAAACAAGACTGGACCAAATTGGAAACCATTGCGCACACAATTTTATCATGTATTTGGTTAAATAAAATGCATAAAATAGAAGAAAATCAAGCACAGAGATTTTATCCATTTGAATTATCCCAGACTCTGCTGTGTTAAAGATACAAGCAATCATGAATGGATAAAATTGCTGCTAAAATTTTACCAAAAGAATACAGTCAAACCTGTTTTTATGCGGTCCATTTCTGTGCGGTTTTTTTTTTGTGCGGCAGATTAAAAAGTACTTTTCATGTACATATTGCGCCATCTAGTAACAGTAGTTGATAACCGTCCTGTGATTAACGTAGTAAAAAAATACATACCTCTTGACCGAAAAATGTTCCGGTGTGTAAATTCATTTTTGTACATACCTCGACTGAAAAATGTTCCAGTGTGTGTAAATTCAATTTTTCCTTGTTTGAATAACCAATTTCTAGCTACATCGTGAAGTTTTTGAGATTTTGAATTACATATTTTTTATGTGGGACTTTTTTTATGCGGTCCCTATTTACTGCATAAAAAAATTTTTTTTTAAATATGTTGCAAATGATATTTTATAGCTGCTTACTAAGTTTCAGGATATTTTTTTTTATGTGATTTCTTTTATGCGGTCCCTATCCCCCGCACAAAAACAGGTTTGACTTTATAAGCCACTATAAACAGTGATTTAATTTAATCTGCTTTGTTAATAAACTTATAATTAAATCTAAATGCTATATTTATAATAAAATATGCCTAAAACTGAAAAGCATAAAAATTCATTATTATTTTTATTGATTTTCTTTGAAAATTTATAATATAAAAAAAAATATTAAATAAATGAGACAGACAAAATTTTTAAAGTAAAATCTTTTGGTGTAAATTACTTTAAAAGGATGGAAAAACCTTTTTTCAGTTTTTATTTATTCAGTCTTAGAAATATGATTATTTTACAGAGTTTTATACAGTTTTTTTAAATTTAAATTTACATTTGTGTTTGTGATTAGGCTGTCAAAATGTATATTAATGTCTTATATTTAAAAAATGTTAATATGATAAGAATGACATCAGACAATAATGATCAAAAAGTTTACTATGCAATGTAAATAAACTGGACAATAATTTATTAGTGGTAAGACATTGCAAGATACCACCACTAAGTTTTATTTTTTCATCCAGATAATCAATCCTAACCATGATAATTAATTGGACAATTGACAACATAATTCTAACAATAACAAACAATTCACAATATGGTACAAAGTTTGTGCAAAGAATAATTTAATTACAATCTCTGTATAAAATACTCCAGATTTTTAAGATTGATAAAATATTAACTTTTTCATTTTTTTAAACAAATTAAAATACATTTTATGATCATAAAATTTTTTAGGAGTACTTGAAATATATTCAATTGAAAAAATGCAGTTTTAGCTTTTACAACTAATTTAAATGCAATATAATGTACATTTTCATCATTATGTTCGAGTATAAAACATCTTTTGTTCATTTACTAATAACAAGATCATAAATGTAATCATACATAAAGCAAATCACTTGTTTGTCCACATTCATTCTTAACAATCACTCAGACACTGCAATTATTGGGAAGACAAAGATTTTTATTCTAGTGACAATTTATTTAAAATTTCTAGTATATTTTGGGGAGGAATATTTAAAAAAAAAAAATGGACTCAATGTTGAAAGACATTAAAGAAATGAAATGGAAGTGCCATCAGTGCTTTAATACTAAGCAATTATTAAAACTTTTATATTCCCGTGTAATACATTTTTTACATCATTTCCAATTTGAACTAAATACCCAGCTTTGTTCCCCAGAAAATGAATATCCTATATCCTTATATAGTCATCATTAATTTAATATGTTAATTATATAATATATGTGACCAAACAATAGCTCATATTCAGTGTTAGCATTTTCTAACTTTATGATCCAGTTTAGACTGGCAATGTTGCTGTACCTGCAGCATTCCTATTTTAGTGAAGCCTCAGACTTCTTTAAATGGATTTGTGGCAGTCCTTAGAGAAATACAAACATTATGTTAAAGGTATTTGTACCATCTATAAAATTTTAGCAATTAATTATTACAGAAGTTATGCTATTAAAAACAATATATCTAGCCAAATTTCGTATTTTATTAAAAATTCCGAAACTTAAAAAAAAAATTTCATTACTGGACAGATACATTAACAATAATTATGCTGCAAATGAAATGAGGTATTAATCTTGATATATCAAATAACAACAAAATGAAAAGTATCACATAATACAAATTATTCAATAAATGATATTCTATAAGTAAATTTAATTATATACAGAAGTTACATCCTCTAAAATTTGAACTGTAGGCAAAAAAAATTTGCACAATAATAGTTGTTTTCATAAGAATACATTGATGTTTTATGTGGATGAACAAATAATGATTCTTCATCAGCTTAATCTTATGATTTGTGCAATCAATTAACACTTCAAGTCTCTACTCGAGTGTTATAAAAATGGCAGTGTTTTATTTCTATTCATTTTATATCTAATCAAACAAAATACATGAAAATTCAATCCTTAACTATCACAGTAACTAATTTTCCATAATCATCTAAATCAATACACCCAATTATTTATGATGGAGCTGCTGCTTTCAATCAGTAATTTAGATGTTATAGAAATCATGTAACTTTGGGACAATGTAGTAAAAATGATTAACCATACTTAATAATGACAAAATATAAAGACATGGACAATACTATAAATTGATCATGGTTCATTCAGAAAAAAATATAACAATAATTTAATCCATTATTATGGCATTTTATACAGAAAAATATTATTCTTTATATTATACAATGATTGAATTTTTTATTTGATGTAAGCTGTGTGCCTGATAGTTCTCTTTGTGAAAGTTTACATCAAATATATTTTCTGAAACTACTTAATCTATATAAAATTTTTTTAACAAATTCATATGCAAATATTTTATTAATATTCAAATAGAAATGAATTTTAGTAAGTCAAAATAATTTTTCTATTATTTAAATTAAAAATCAAGTTTTCTTTTAGCAAAATCTTAATACAAACTGTTTTACTTAATTGAAAATGACTGAAGGAAAAATTTTTGCACTCATTAAACTATTATATTACCATTCCTATTTAAAAACAATTTTTCAATTTCTAAACTCAAATATTTTTGAAGGAAAAATTATTAAAATTCAACTTAAAAATAAATTTTGTTCTGAAGTTTTTTTTATATAAAATTTTCCCAAATGTGGTGAAGGAATTGAGTGTACTAAGTCGCTTTTAGCCCAATCAGCTGTAAAATGTCTCTGAGACATTTTGGTTACATTTGGCCTGGCCAACTTACATCATCTCTGAGACAATATTGTAGGCTAAGGGGTTAATAAAACAAAGATTTTAAAACTATAACTTATCATTTATTAACTTTTATGCAAAATTAATTCCTCGTATCCAATGTTGTTGTTTATAAAAATAAAAGTAAAGCAAAATTTTCTTCTTACTTGTTAGAATTTGGGTCGATCGTGTTAAATCAAAATAAGTCGTGTAAAAATAGAATTAAATTTTTTTTCTAATTCGTGTTAAATCAAAATCGTGTAAAAGAAGTTCGTGTAAAAACAGAATTGAGTGTATTGTATAAATATTGTATATAATATTATGAAAAATATTTTTTGTTAAATTTCTCACTACTACTAGTCCCAGTCAATATTCAGGTTGTTATTTTATGAACTATTTACTTACAGGAGTAGTAATTTTTCCTAACAGGTGTCTCACTTCTGTTCAGCAATATGGTCTTCTAGGTTGTGGAAGATAACAGTTGAGATCCTTATTATAATGGGGATTTATATGGATTCCTATATTTTCCCTACCATCATACTTAAATTTATCATTTCCTAACTTCGTATAAACTGACTGGGATGGAGTGGCAGTAGTGAGATATGCAACCACTCCCACTGAAGGATTAATGCTAAAAATCACTTGAAATTACAGCCAGAAACAAGTTTATGAATGTCATAAATGATAACCAGGGTATCAGTGTCCCAAATGCATGAATTTATTCTCATCAACTTAAAGCATATTAATATTTTCTTTAATGATTCCTTTTTAATAATTTTATTATCTATATATTTATGCTAAAATATTTGTCTATGTATTTATTGCTTAGTTATTTTAACTTTATTATTATTTTATATAAAATACATTTTTGTTCTTTCAACATCTCACTACAGTGCAAGTGCAGTATATTTCTAAATGTGTAATTTATAATGTTGTTTTAAATTTTAATTACTCTGTTCTATTATTCTATTTTTACTTTATGCTTGTTTCATTTATCACTGATGATGTCTATGCATTATTCAAAAGTACTATGATATTTTTGAATAAATGTTGTTTAAATTAATGCTAAAAGTGCTTATTCCTTTCCTTTTTAATATAATCTTTACAATAAAGCACTACACTTTCAAACATTGATTTCATGCTTTTTTTTATTTCTGGAAAGGTAAGAACATATCACAAAGAAAGATAAGAATGTATATGGAAAGAGTGCTATTGATAAGTTCACATGTTGCAAGTTATTCAGATGTTTTGTTAAGAAAATTTTGATCTCAAGATGCACAACATTATGAATAGTCAACAGACTGTCCAGCCATTGAGATTGTGTTTGTTGACATTTTGGGTTTGATTGCCAACATCTAATAACTTGAGAGATTATAGAAATATTCAGCATTGATCAATCAACTGTTTTAAGGCAATTACAGCAGTTTGGAATGATTCAACAAAGTGATGTATAAATGCCACATAATTTGTCCAAAACAAATTTAATATAAACTGTGTTTCCATTTGTGATTTTCTGCTGAAACAAAACTAAAAAATCTGATCCATTTTTGAAGTGGATGATTAATTATAATGAAAAATGAACTATTTACAACAACATTAAGTGAAAGAGATTGTATTATAAGTGTGCTGAAATTCCTTTATTTATAACAAATCCAGTTTATACCTGAAGAAGATTATGCTGTATATTCTGGTGAAACTGGAAAGGAATGAATTTATGAGTTATTATTCACTAAACCAAATTATCGATTTGGGCAAATATTGCTCACAACTGAGTAAATTATAGCAAGCAATCAATAAAAAATTACCAAAATAATAAACAGAAAAGATATTGTGTTCCATCATGACAATGCTAAATCATACACATTTTTGATGACTTGGATAGGATATTTTGTTCCATCCACTTTGTTCACTAGATTTTATGTTCTCTGATTATCATTTATTCAGCTTTTTGCAGAACAGTTTAAATGATATTAACATCACTTCTTTGTAGACCTGTAAAAACTATTTGAATTATTTTTTTGCTTAGAAATTCTAGGAGTCAGGATTATGCAGCTACCAGAGAGATGACAGAAAATCATTGAACAAAATGGCACATATTTAATTGATTAATTATATTTTAAAATAAATGTTATATATAAATTTTTTTAATATGATTTAAAAATTATCAAGATTAATATCATTGCAAGTTACAAATTTGGATTGTATTTCATATGTTTTTTCAAGTATCTTTTTAGATAAGTCCTTGCTGGAATAATAAAGAAAGTTTTGTTTATCTGAATCTCCAGGCAGGCAATTTAAAACACTATTAATGGAAGTATGCATATTAACAATATCAGATCGAAAATTTTCAAATGATTGTGTTAAATTTGAAAACCTTAGATCTAAAGATTTATAGTTATCGATATTATTATTAATTGACATATTTAAAGTATCTTTAGATTCAGTAATATATTTTTCGAGTTTATCCAACCTTTTATGTAAATCTTCAAAATACTTGACCACACAACTTTTAACAGCACTTTGAAGTAGCTCTATTAACATTTCCTTTTCAGTTTTGTCAATCACTTGGGTTTGTTCAGTAGATTCTACTTCTTCATTTTTATCTTGAGAAAAGGCACCTTGACAAACAGTGGGTTTAGTATCGTGGACTGATTTTAGACGACTTCCTTTACAGCAAGAGCATACCAATAAATTTTTATTTATTTTTGACAATTTACGAAAATTAATGTCAGATATTCCATTACAGACCAAATGTTCAAATCTATAACATGCTGAGCATTTTACAAAATCCACATCAGAGGGAATAGAATTGTTACAAGTAACACATTCGTAAAAAACACCTTCGGAAAGATCGGTAGAAGTTGCAGCTTGTAGCGACATCTCACTCCTCTTCAATTTAATGAATGAATTGAAGAAAACAAAAGCATTTTCGGTATTATCAATACCATCATCAGTTGTACATTCGAATACAAAAAATAGAACAAAGGAACATTCTTTAAATTTAACATTAAACAATATTGATATAAAATAAATACATACCATTAATAAAAGATGCTATATACTTATAAAAATATATTTATTGCATCTTAAAAATATATATTAAATGATTTATGATTTTGCAAAATGTATTTTTTAAAAATTGGGACCAAGATTATAGTTCTTAATATTATATTTAAAATATTAATTAAAAGAGTAGAATAATTCAGTATATATATGTATTGTACATATTCTATTAGTTACTGTCAAAATATAATTCAAATAAAAATTACTTTTGCAATAAGAAAACAAAATGCAGACAATATTTTTGTGAATTTTCTGTATATTTTGAATTTCAAAATCAGTTTAGTCTGTTCAAATATATTATGAGCATAAATGTGAATTATGTGTCAATTTATTTTTGAAAAATTGTTATAAATATTAGTAATACAGAAATGTCATAAATGAATTATTAAATAAAAAAGAATATCTTTAAAAATTGTTTTTTTGTAATTTGCAAATATTTTTTTTAATATAATTTGTATTGTAAATATGTTATTTTATAACAACTACATGTATAAATTATATTCACCAAAAACAGAATGAGATTCTCTTTCCCTTCTGTATATACAGTAAAATGCAATGTTTGTCTGTTCTGCATTGTTTGATCTATCGAGAAACTGTGCGGGTTGTGCATGGAGACTTCCCATGACTTTGCACATAATATAGGTTATCTTTCATTGAGATTGCCCCAGTGGGGTGGAATATTTTGGGATGGAAACGAAAATATCTTAATTTAAATCCATCAAATTTATGTTCGAATTCAGGATAACGCCATAATCGCACTGGTAAGGCATCATCATAATGAGTAACATCAAATGATGTCATGTTAATTGTGATGACGTAATTTGACATAATTTGGTTAAATCAACATTAAAATTGGGCACAAAAAAGCCAATGAAACCCAGATTTTATAATAAATGAGTTAGGTTAGTTTAAGTTGTCATATCATACATGGGATATACTCTTGGATATACTATATCTGGAAACGGTCACTTTTAAAATACCACATCCATGGTGAGGTCAACTGGAAGGTTGAAAGATGGAGTTCAAAGGATTGGGTCCGACTCTATTCTTGAAAACTGAAGTGTGAGACTCTGAATTAAATCCAGCTTCCAAAATAGTAAGTGTCTCTTTAAGACACAGCCATCCAGCTGACAATAAATGAATTAGACATAAGCTATGATAAAATGATAGCGTGGTTCATTATCGATTTATCACTCATTGAACGATGAGTGATAAATCGATAATGAAACACACACAACTTTTCGATTGATACAATCATGGATATTGACCAACCTGTGGTGGGCTTTAAAAATGGCTGCCACCAAATGTGTGATCTGATGGCTTAATTCATACTAATCTAATCTATAAAGTATATTCATTTAAATTAATATTTTTGTTACAGCCAGAGTGTCGACGTCACGATGGCGTGAGAGTTGTTACATAAATTCCCGAATAATGCCGGGTATCCTAGCTAATATACAGATAAGATAAAGAAGCAGTTTGCTAAAAGCAGTTTTTGTTCGTAGAATTAGAAAGCTATAAACTGTCTGCGCTATTTAGTATGTCAGCCATATGTAAAAATCAAATTAGCTTTCGATCCCTTTATCTATTATAATATCGATAACTATTTTCTTATAATTAAAATATTATATAAGAAATATTTTTTATGTTGTAAACAAAAAATATATATATATACAGTGACTCTCATGGTTATTCGTACGAATAGTGAAATCTTTATTGCTTTTTCCCAAAAGATTCGAATTTCAACCCCTTCGAAAATTTATTCGGAAGATCTAGGCCAGCCATCGATATTGTCGTCTACAGTAGTAATCCCCAAAATGTAGTCTACACATCATAGAGGTACGTAAGAAATTTTCAGAGAGCGATTTTTTTGTCATAATATGTCTGCTGTATGGAGTGCGTGCTATTATTCTGTATTGATAAAGAGATATATGATTAAAAAGTTTTGAGACCAATACTTTACCGTTTGACTGATTACCGGATAAGGCCTGTAATAGCCTTTTCACTTACTAATCGATGAAAATGAAAAATGACGTCATCTATTACCGACAAATAACATCTTTTATATGCATTATTATTACATATTAGTATCTATCATAAAGTTGGAACATGGAAAAATGCAGATCATGAAATATATTTTTATGGCATACACTGCGGTATTGTAGAGTAATTACATATTATATATTATTGATCTCTTATTTTGATTGATAGCAACATTATAATGTGCTTTAAATATAATTGCTATGGTCGGATAATATAAATGCAGCGTTTCCCAAACTATGTTCCGCGGAAGATCAATAAGTGTTCCGTAAAAAATTATGAAAATTAATATGATTTAATTAAAAAACTGTGCCAAGTTGAAACTGGAGTTGCTGGTTTATTTTACATAATTACAATTTGATAAAAAATGTTTTGCCTAAAATTTATTTATTATTATTAATATTTACCTATACGATAAAATAACCAAAGTGTTCCGTAAAAATTTCAGGATTTGTGAAGTGTTCCGTCACAGAAAAAGTTTGGGAAACGCTGGTATAATAATGCATGTTCTTAATGTTTTCGGAATTGCGGAATGCTTTTAATAATAATAAAAGTTTGTAGAACACAAAAGTCAATAACGGTTATATAAGACGACTCAATCGTAAAGCTAATTATGAAAATATGGATGCTGTTCTTAACATATATGTAACCCATAAATTTTAATAAAAGATATTTGTATATATCAAAATTTCATGGAACACTTCCGACAAATTCGCGGAACATCGGTTAAAAATCATTGGTATAGTGATATGTGATTCTAGAATATATTCGAAAGATATAAACTGTATATCCTAGAAGAGTTGTTCTCAAATCCGGCCATCAAAAGATTTTAGTGTTGCCCAAGTATTTTTGGTGCTGCTATAAGAAAATATTTTAATTTGTAAATGAGAATAAAAATTTACGGAAAACTATATATAAAGTGTATCGGGGGAAGATGCTTATTTTTCTCTAATTCTTTAATATTTAAACTGATGGCGATAAAAGATGGTTTATTATAACCTCCTATAAGCCCGCCAAAAATATAGACGATGGCTATTATCAGGTTATCAAATACTTGTATTAGAAATCGAAAAGTTTCCAGCGAGTGTTGAAATTTTCATCAAAAATTATAGTGTCCACTTTTTGAATTAGGCCTATTATTAATCGTAATAATATCATCAAAGTAAAAATTAATATATGTAATGTGTAGTGGATACTTTGAAGAATACTTTGCTTTGGATGTTCTAATTTAGCCATTTTAAGTAACGTGATTAAAGGTTGAATGTCACCCTGATCTAAGGGAAAGATGGCAATATTTGGCAGTATTTGCTTCGGGGTAGATGCCGAATTTAAATTTTTTATTTATGCTTTATTTTCATAAATTAAATGATAAAAACATATTAGGACCCAACCGGATGTCTTTGGTTCGAAGAAAGTTTAAAACTTGCAGCATAACATGGCATAATGCTTGTATTATAAAGAATGTACAAGATTGTAAAACATTACCAACTGTTGAAAAGATTAAAATTCTGAAAAACAGTAAAACAGATAATATTATTAATATCAGGCAAGCGGATGGTCTAAGTAAAATAAAAATTACAAACAGCACTAATAAGTGGGAGAAATAATAATTTATAAATTTAAAGGAAATATTTTTATTTATTGTTTTTCTTATATTGGAATTATATATAATATTAAAATTCGAACATTAAGTTTAAATTTAATAAATAGATAATGAATCTTTTAGAGCCACCTTGTAACAGCCCTTTTATTAAACATCTTTAACTTTGCACCGACCTAACAATCATTTAATAAAACTTAATAAAAAACCCAGAAAATTACATCAGAAAGCTTCTTCTATGTAGTTAACCACTGTATCTAAAATGCATTTCGGCAACACCCTCTTCAGTTAAACACATGTTAACTGCAAAAAATTTTTACACAAATTTTACTTAAAAAAACAAAAATTATTTAACATATTTTAAATAAATAAATATACCTTAATTTTGCAGAATTCTCCCACCAATACAATAAATCACTAATAAAATTATAAAAATACTATAAAATTTAAATAATTGTAGAATCGATGCATGTTCCTTTTTTTACAGTCAATATGTAATTAACATAATATAAGGAGATGTATATCATCAGATAATGAATCTCCTTATAATTAATGAATCTCCTCTCTTTATGTTAATTAATAAATAGAATTGTATTTTTTTATGGTTATATATAAGGATTGGAAATTTAATAGTGATCACAATGGTACAGTTTAGCATAGAAAAGACATAGCACAAATTCACTTTTACAGTCCTTCAATATAGTCTTCAGCATTATCCATAACCTTTTTCCATCTTGTGGTAGCTTCAAAATGCTATCAGCAACCCCAAATATGTTGATGTCATGAATGAAACTATATTGAACCTACCACAAGATGGAAAAAGGTTATGGACAATGCTGTGAACTGCACTTATAATGTCAGGAACTATGTAGAACCAAATGCCTTGTAGGGGTCCTTGAGTTTGGGAAATAAATCAAAGTCACAGGGGATAAGATCTGGAGAGTATGGTAAGTAGGTACAGCACTTCATAACCCCATCTTGTGAGCAGGTCGCAGATGACAACAGCCACAAGACAACAGGCATTGTCATGAAGGATAATGACTGGAGTAGTCAGAAAGTGACGCTGTTTCCTCCACAAGACTTCATGCAAGTTGTGTTGCAAGAAATGTGTGTAGTATGCAACATTTATAGTTTGTCTCTTTGATACTTGTGCATCTGAAATAGCAGGTCAACCAGATTTAGGATCTAAGATATTCTCACTTGAATGCATTCACCCACTTCCTTATTGTGCTGTATGGTAATAAATCAGCACTATAGTCTTCTACAAGTCCCTGATAGCATTCCTTCCTGGCACGATCTCTTAAGTCAAGAATGCTCTTCCAACTTGGAAAACATGTTTTTCCACCGACCTTCTCCACTACACAGATTGTGTGACATTAATGTGAGCAAGCAGCACATGGAAAGGCAATACCCTTTATAGTGATGAGAGGGGAAGGTTTGACCTTGTAAGTGCCAATACAATTAGGATTGCACATGTTGCCATTCCCCTCTAGCATTATGGTGATCACTATTAAATTTCCAACCCATGTATATTAAAACTTTAACATTTACTACAGTTAGTCATTGATATTTATAGATTTTACATATATAAATACATACTTACATAGCAGTTCTCTGACTTACAAGAAAAATCTATTCATTAAAATGGCAACAGTTGATATTAGGTTAGGTTTTATTAAACTACCATATTGCATATGGGATATACAGTATCTGATGGTGGTTTGAGTCTATCACAGATTGGCCAAATGCCATGATTGGGATCAACTGTTGAATTCCTCTTGATTGATTATTCAATGGGCCCAGATCCAAATCCCTCTTGAAAACGCAGAAAAATGAGACTCAGTCCAAGGTGAAATTGAACCTATGGTAGCAAGTGACTACTTTTACCACTCAACCCTCAACTATTTTTATTTTATATTTTCATGACACACTAGTGCTATATAGAGCAGGGATAGCAAACCTATGGCACATGAGTGCAGTTGGAAAATTTTTGGGCACAAAAATTTTGACCTCTCTACAATAAATTCCTGATTATCTGAGTTTTGGATTATTATGTTTTATCTTAAATGCAAAATCTAAAAGATTTTTAAACATCCTAGATTTGTTTGTTTATTATATCTTAGATAATTGGCATTCAAAATTAGATTCAAATTAAAATTACTAAATATTGCGAATAAACAAATTTCTTGTGTTCTTTTGTAGTAAGTCATAGAGCATTTGAATATATGTATATATGCAATTTATTTTTTTTTAATATTAAATTCATCATATCCATAATTCCAATTCTTTTTTGAGTATGTTGCAAATTTTCCAGGGAATCCATTATTAAGAAGAATTAATTTCCCTATTATCTAATTAATCAAGCATCTACTGTATTGTATGAAATATGGACTGATACATATAGGATAATTTTTAAAAAATTTAGTCAGTTTTGGCATGCATTCTTGGTATAGGGCAGCAGTATGCTCTGATATATGTAGGTTTTGATTTACATAAGATTTTGCAGAATGATCTACTGTATAAGTCAGGAGTGTCTATATGAAAATTGGCTTCTTAATAATGTTAATAATGCATAATTTAGAAAATATCTTTTATAGATATCCTTCAGTTTACAAAGTTTACTGGAGTTTAAAAACTGTTTAAGTGAAAATTTGTAAATTGAAAACTCATTTCTTATTAATTCCAATGTTAAAATTGTTAATTGGTTTTTGGATACCAGAAAGTGACTGCTATTTTATTTATTAATGTTAAAGCATTTCAAAAATATTAATATAAATATATAAAAGTATATTATAATAAAATAGTTTATGATGGATATTACCTATTTAACCTATTACTTGTCATTTGACTTTGAATTTCAGAGCTGATAATTGCCAAGTAATCTTCCAATTTAAGTCTAATTAAGGCAATAAACTTGCCAATCATTGGGATTTTTGTTAATTAGTTAAAAATTTTCAAAGTTTATCAAATATGGTCTTAAATTTAAGTAATTCTCAAAATCTTCATTCTACTAAATTGGCAAAAGTAAATCCAGTTTTCTAGAAATTAGTACTGTATTGATATTTTTAATTCTAGTTATTAAAAATTTGTTAATTATAGATTTTATTATTGCTACTATTTTAAAAAACTAATAGAAACAAAAAAATTTACTTATCTAACCAATATAATGATTTAAATTTATTATCTTCCAATAGAATAAAAAAAAGAAATACTATAATTTTTTCAAATTTATATATAGATTAAAAATATACAGTATTAAAGATTTATACAGCTGGAATGATGTGCAATCATTGATTCATGAAGTTAAATAATGTTATATAGTTGTAAAACCATTAAAACATGTAATAAATATATTATAGATCACTTTGTTTATACATATTATTAGTATAAACCAAGTGATGAATTTGATACTGGATCCTCTAATGAAAGCAGAAGTGAATTTTGTCTTAAAATCAATAGTATACATAATAAATTTTATTTATTTGATATAATTAGTGAAGAAAATAAGCAAGAAAAACATTAAATAAATTACAATGGATAATTGATCAATGATCAAATAGTTTTTTCACAAAATGAAAAAGTGATATAAGTTTATGCTCTCTGTTAAATTGAAAATGTGCAAACTGAGGGATACCTGTATAAAATTATTGTTATGTCTTTAGTTCTCTATAGATCATATTTCATAATCATAATATTTGATTCATGGACTCTGTCTCATGCATGAGATATAATGTCTTAGATCTCATGCACGTAATTCGATATTTATTTTTAATACTCTCAGATTCTTTTGTCTGATCCAATTTTGATGTATTCTGTATAAACTTCTAGCTGCAAATCTATTAATACTTTTGAAACCATGTATATATCAGCAAACTTTTAAATTGAATCAATAAATTGTTGTAATTTTTAAAAATAAAGAAAATAAACCAAAAATTTTATAGAAAGTTTTGGATTATTGTAATTTTTAATAAAAAAATCATAAAACAAGATTTTTATATATATTTATCTGTAAATGTATTAATTATTTTTTATGAATTTTCAAAAAATTGCTTTCTTAATAAAATGAAATAAAGGCAAATATTTGATTACTGATCCATTAATTATCTTATTTATTTTTAATTCCTTCTTATTTACTTACTTTTAGTATTGGAAAGTAATAATTTCAATTACAATTTATAAAATAAGTTATATTTTAATATCCTGTGGAATGCCCGTTGATTTTTTTCTAATTAAGCCTCATTTGATTTTCATCAAACTTTTTTGAAATTTTTATAGTTTATTACATTTTTTATTGTGATTCTAATGATGTAACAAATTCTTTCAAATTTTATTTCTTTCACAATTTTTCATTCATTATATGAGATCGGAGAAAATATGATTTTTATATATGAAATCTTAGCCATCCAACGAAATATTTGGTATTTTCTGATAGTGGCAAGTCTTCTGAATAAAATAGGTATGAATGAAGAAAATCGAATAATATTTTAAAAAATTATCAATAAAAAATGGAATATTACACAAATTTTGATTAATTTAGTTAGTTAATTAATTAGTCAAAAAATTAACAAAAATTTATTAAAATATTGTCATTTTTTTAATAAAATATGCTTATTGATATGTTTTTTCTTCATTTCAATAATTTTTATTTTAATCTTTTAAATTTTTGAATTTATAAAAAAAAACATAACATACACGAAAAATCGTCTACTATTCTATATAAACAGCTATTACATTTTCTGCTTTACTCAAATTGGCCTTGAGATAGTTTGTTGACACTCTGCATCCAATACTCCAAACATCACGGTAAAGTAGGCTTGGCTGCAATTTCCTGTGAAGCGATTGGCCGTCATTAAACAATTAAAGTGCCACACCTCTTTTTATTGCCTGGGGTTATTTACATTATGATTTTCTCATATTTTACAAAATTATCTGTAAAAGTAAAACAATAAATGACCAAATAAGTAAAAATATTCTATATTTCAATAAAAGACCAAATAAGTAAAAATATTCTATATTTTAACAGAATTAACCAAAATTTTTGTATTATTTTCAATTTTATAAATTTTACAATTCATATAGTAAAATTCCATGTTTTGCTTAAAATTTCAAAAATAAATTTATCTCACCCCAAAATCAAAATAAGATTACTAAAATATGATAGAATAGAAAGCAGAATTGATAAGATTTGATGAAAAATAATTCAAATTCTATGAATACAATCTGTCCACATTTTCTATCTTTAGAATAGAATTAAAAAAGAAATTTTGGCAATCGGAAAATTTAGGACTCATCATCAAATGCACCTATTTTCACCCAATGAACACAAAAAAACCACTCCACGATAGCTCCACTGTATAATTCATGATTGAATTTTATTTATATCGCTTTTTATTGTTTTTTATCGTTTTTTGTTCCGCCATCTTGCTATCTTACCACAGCAAAAGCACTCAACAGGATATATTTGTATCATTTATGATATTCTTTTATGCATTTGTCAACTGGAGAGTAATGATGATTTATTATTTACAAAAATTCTCTCTTATTTTTCCAATAATGAAATTTTTGATTGAAAATAAATAAATGTAATATATGCAATTATATTTATTAAAAAGTGATTTTAGAGGATGGGAATACGAATTAAATGAGTAACAAAAATGTTCAATGAGAAGAATGATCCTAATGAGCTTATACCAGTTTATCAATATTTGGCTCAATTTTTGTTAACAACATTCTCAAATCTCCACAATAGTTATCTGCAATCGATATCTTTTCTTATTTATTAAAGTTGTTACTGCACTGAACTCGCATTCCGCTAAATAAATCGAAGGGTGAGAAATTTCTGTACAATATTCCATAAGCCAGGATAAAGTTCATATATCTGTTTCTGCAATCAAAATTGGAATTTGAAGTTTATGCACTGAAAACTAGCTCATAGGGGAAATGGAAAAATAATGTTTTGATTGTTTTAAACTGAACTGTACTTTAGAAAGTAAAGTAAAGTTTCACTTCTGTAGTGTGTGGCATAAAATGCAAGGTTTTTTAACATAGTTATTTGAAAAAATCTAATTATAAGACACTAAAATTAACCATTAAAAAATAAGGATGGAACTTCAAATGTCCCCTTAGAATGCTCTAGTGCTCATTGGGGGAGTGGTACTGCCCACTTTGAGAATCACTGTATTATAGTATTTAATATTTTGTCATTTAACTAAAATTTATTAGTAGAATTGTCTTTGTTTTATGTTTCAAGCCAATATATGTATGTATTCGAATATATGCTCTATTACATTTAAACTTTTATATTCTAAAAATTGAAAACTGATGAGGATTTCTTTGGAAGATTGAAAAAATTTTTTAAATAAATGTTTATCCTTATTTTTTTATGGACTTATTAATTGCAATTAAGATTTTGTTTTTAAGTGTTTAGTATTGATCTCAGTAATTATATCTTTATAATGGTTGTAATGAGTGAAGGCATGTTTGAAAACAGCTCTAAAGGAAGTGGGTTTAATTGATAAATTATCAAATGATGGCAGAGTTCTTTTAGGCTTTTTTCTTTGTAGATTTGCCTTTATTATTACACTTTTTTATCACAATAGTTTAGACAATACCAAATATTTATGTATAAAATTAATTTATAAAAACTTAAAATATATCACAAGCAACTATAGTTTTACATATGCATTTCAGCCAATAATGCCCTCTTCAGCCTCAATTCATGTTAACTTGTATTCTTTACAAAAATTTATTTTACTCTCATTAAAATTGCCAATGCTACTTTCCATTAATTTTCCTCTTCATAATCTGATATTAAAATTCATTTTACATAGCAATAATTCCACTCTTTCTAGAAACATATATTACATAATTAAAGGCTTAATTATTTCTGTTGGGAGATGTATTATCAAATGATGAATTCAGAATGAAAATGAGAGCATATGCTAATTTTCTATATATAGATGTTCTATGTGCAGCATTGTCAATAATGATGTTAATGTTTAGGAAATGAATGTTGTGTATATTGTCTTGCTCAAGTTGTAAACTTAGGCCTAACATTGGGTCAGTTGTTGCTGTTTTAAATTCATTTATATCTATTTCATCTTCTGTGCAATAAAAACGTCATCAACATATCTCTTATATAGTTTAATATATGAAATAAATCTAGGTATAACTGTTTATTCTTTAAGTAATTCTTTAAGTCAAACTACAAGTTTTGCTAAGATCCTCTCCATGGGGCTGCCAATGCTCTCCTTTATTTTGTTTGTAAAATTTTCTGTTGTAGAAAAAAATATGAATGATAGTAAATTGATTTATATTTTTCTAAGGCATGCAGTTTGTATATTAGCATCAGGGGAATGAGTAAATAATAATTTATATAGTTAAATACAGGCTTGCTCAATGATGATAAGTAAGTAGAAGGAGGAAAAATCAAGAATAGTTAAGTATTTGTAAGGAAATGGTTCTGTTTCAAGTAGATCATTTATAAACTATTCAGCTGATATAATTTTGTATGGATAATTATCTAATTTGGATCTATATCATTTAGCAAGGATTTTTTTTCATGCAAAAAAGTAGGTAATCTGAATTTTTATAAAATATGTCTTGCTTTAGTAGAATTTTTATGAAGTTTAATGCACATGATGAAATTAGGACATCAAGCAGTAGTGTTATTCAACTGGTTTGGCCGAACCAGTTGTTATTTTTTTGTTGTTCTTTGTGCTAGTTGTTATGATCAGTTTCATCAAATGAAGATAGCATAAAAATTAAAAATGAAAAGCAAAATAATATGAAACATAAATTTTATTTATGAATGTTTACTTATTTCGACAACTTTTCATTAAAGAAAAAGTCTATCAAATAACTTAGTAGTGTGTCCTTGTATATATGCTAGTACAGTTCACGCATACATCTTTCATAATAGTGCATTAACCAGAAACTGATACAATGTTTTATAAAACAATCAGTTTTTTTAAGGGCCTTTTTGACCAGATAGGAATTCCCCTGACTCCCCCATGACATCAAATTTAAGCAAACCAGTTGTTAAATAATTGGTGTCTTCAGACTTTGTAGATTATTGATAGGATCTTTTAGTATACTGGATTCTGTATCTTGAATATAGTTTTCTATTAGATGATCATAAGGGTGCCTTTTTAAGAGAACAATTTTTGGATTTATCATCTTTAGTATAAATAATTAATTCATTATCCATTGTTTAGTTAGAAGAATGGCAATACAAAGGATTCTATTTTCTTTGGCATAGTTGTGGACAAGTTTACATCTAAATCTCTCTCTTTCATAGTATAAAATAGTTTTTAATAATGGTTCTAGTTTTGTAGCTATTTCTTGCCATTTGAAAAATATGGGCTACAAGTAATGAGGACTTTTAAGAATGGTTTAGTAAAGATAGAAATCATATCACCATCAAAAACAATATTATTATTAGAATTATTATTTGTTTTTTATAATTTATAACTAAGTTTAACTTGGATATGTTTAATATGGTCCATAATGTTGTTAAAGAAATTAGGAAAATGCAATTGGATGAATTTGGTTTTATCTATTAATTATTTTAAATAGATTAAGTACATTTGACAGGTATTAGTTATAGTTTTTTTAAAACATTTTGCTTAGTGTCATGTTTTAAGTGTTTATTTCTCCAGTTAATTTGATATGATAAACACTCATAGGCAAAACTTCATTATAATGCATTTCAACAGAGATGAAAACTATATCGGTTTCACCAAAAGAAACTTATCCCAAGAAAAAGAACATAAAACAACATTATCAAAGTTCAATAGCTACAGCATTATCAATAAGGATCTTAGAACATAATATTAACATCGTTGGCACAAAGGTAAAATTATACAGAAAATTAATCATCAAGATGATGATTATATAACTGAAATCTTAAAATTCAACATCAGACAAAAATGGAACTTATCTCCAACATGCCAGAACCGATAGCACTCTCCACTGGTTGAAAGTGATTTAATGCTCATTTCACGTGTGTTTTCTTGTTTATTTTCTTTTTCTTTCAAATCTAATAGCTGAAGATGACCATTTAACAGATGGAAAATGTTTCTGATTAATTTTCTTTTCTTCTGTTAAAAGTTTTCACTTTGGTGTTATTGTTGTGATTCAATATGACTATATTCCTAAACTCAATGTTTTGCTTAAAGCGCTTGCAACGACAAAATTCAACGTTTTACCTCGTTTTGGAACTGTTTGTTGAATTCATTGAAAAAATGGTGTTGAAAGAAGTCTATTCTATAGTTTCTATACTACTTAGCGAACTAAATACTACTACAGCTTTTTATAAGAAAGATGATGACATGATTATTCACTTATAAGCATTATATGAAAATAAACAAAATAAAAAATTTTTAATTTTTTCTTTTTTTTTTTCTCTTTTTATTTACATATAATGCTTACTCGTATAAGTGAATAAATTTAAATTTACTCATTATCCTTATAATATATAAATAATTTTTAAATTCAGTTTAAAGAATTAAAATACTATATAGAACAAAAATAACAAAAACTTTATATATTATCTACCTTTCTATATTTAAACAGTTAGATAAACAAGCACAAATGTAAGCAGAAAAAGTATTTAATTTCAATTTAAATATACGGTATACAGAAACTGAAATACTTACAATTTTACAAAACCATCTTCAGTAGAAGCGTAAGTTAGAACAGTTAATAAAAACGATTACAGAACCCTAATAGAATATTACTCAAATTCAAAGTTCAGGATGGTATATTATTATATTATTAGTTATATTATTATGTCTTCCTCTTAGCCATGCTAATAGGAAGACATAATAATATAGATAGGTAAAATAAATATAAAAATATTAATTAAAATAAATACAATAAAATAAAATAAACTAAATTATATATAAGGTGTGTGAAAAAGTTCTCGCTGTTTTTTTTCGAAAAAAGAGTCTTTATAATATTAATTTTCTATTTGTTGTGTTTATAAAAGTGTACTGTTTGGAATAAATTAACAGAAGCCATCAGATCAGAAAAATGTTGTTAGAGTAGCACGATCCACTTCTGTTTTAATTGAAATCAGTGAAAGTTATTTAATGAGAAAAAATATTGTTATTCTCAAATAAAAATTGCTTATTTCCACATACATTAAAATTTTTTAAAAAATTAACTTTTTATCATACGAAGGACAAGGTCAATCAATTAGACTAGCAACAACTTCTGGTGGTAATAAAAATCTCTTGAGATCCCGTCTTAGAATCCTTAGAACAAATAAAATATTACTATCCTTCGTATAACACGTTATATAGGTTTCTAGAAAAAACCGTGTTGTGAGAACCTTCCTTTAATTTCACACAAGAATTTTTATTAAGAATATTAAAAACACGAAATATAAAGAAAGAAAAAATATATATATATACGTAAGACCCTAAAAAAACAATATACGTAAAACGAAAGAATAAAGTATACAGCCTATATAACATTAATTTAATAATTATATCTTCTTTACCGCTGCTCATTAAACACGAGAATATTTTTTTTAACAATATCAACTTCACTTTTTGAACTTTTTTTTGCATTTAAAGTTTGTGTATCTTCTGCTTTCTCTATAAAATCTGTAATCCAATCCACTACAACCCGCTAGAAAACAATCGTTTCTTAACATATACCCCCAAAAAATTTATGAATAAAAAGTTTTTCTTCTCTTTCACATACCTCTCCTTGAAGAATAAAAACTTATTTTTTATCCAAGAACTGAACGTTTGTAAAACAAGATACTTAATGGTCGACAATTAACTCATTCTCAAAATTAATTGCGTTAACTCAATTTCAAATTGAAATCGAAAATAAACTACATATCTTCCCTCTCACGGCTAACTAGCGAAATTGCATTTATGACTAATTTTAGCAAAGTATTTCCCAATGATTGCATTTTGTGTATGTATTCTGTGTTCCCTAGTATGGATTTACAAAAATTAATGAAAATGTCTTGTGTTGTAGGAAAGTAAATGCAATTTTCTAATTGTGTTAAATAAAAACTGTTGTTGTTGAAGTGCCGTGCTATATGAGGGTTTCCGCAATTTTCAAATCGTGTTAGAGCGAAACCGTGTTATAGGAGGGATACCTGTATTGTATTTCACGTTGAGTTAAAATAGTACGTACAGTGTTCTAAACAAATTTGCTATTGAGAATGTGGAGCTATCCATAACAGGTTTATAATCTATCCATAATATCTATAAAGAATGATTTTAAATTAAAAATACAGTATATCGTTTTGTTAAAATTTGCTTACAATCGGGCCCCTAGAAAAGAGACCACCTTTATATTTGGTAATAGAGTTTACCATGATGATATTCGAATTATAAAGAATATATTAAAAAGATAAATTGTTATCACCATTGCCTTATTAATTGTTCGTGAGTAACGTTATTAATATTCTTCTATCTGCCTAGACACAGACTATAAAGTT
Organism: Olivierus martensii; assembly: GCA_000484575.1. Lineage (NCBI taxonomy): Eukaryota > Metazoa > Arthropoda > Arachnida > Scorpiones > Buthidae > Olivierus > Olivierus martensii. Next base: position 68,240 of record AYEL01078923.1, read on the forward strand.
GGATTTTGAGAGACGAGTATAGAAAGCTGTCCATCCGGACAGCTCCAAAGTTCACCACAGTTTTCACCAAAGTTTCACCAAAGTTTCTTTTGACAACGAATATCAGTCCCATAAATGTTTTTACTTGCACTTATTATGAAATTCAACTTCCATTGAGAACTCACGAGGACTTCGTTGAAATTCTTTAAAAGAGAATATTAGCTGTATCAGTATTTTTCACATGATGACAAAAATTTATCTCCATACAGCATTGCCTTATTAGTCGTTCACGGAAAATATCCAGAATGCCCATCTCACTAGACGTGGATTATAAGGTTGGATTTTGGAAGACAAAACTATCAGTACAAAAATTTTTCGAATTGCACTATTCTCTCAATGTAAAAGGCTCACAAACACACAAGAATAAACCAATCAATAAATTATTTATGACTGACTCCGTTGCCAGTGGCGACAAAGTGAATAATTGCTGGCAATTAGTATTATAAATTGCTGTTGATAGCGATGGCATTATGAATTATCAAACCTGTGTTAAACATAAGAAGTAAATATTTAATTCATATTTAATACACCATATTATCTTTAAATAAAGATTTATTTTATGTATTTAGCTGGTATTATAATACAGTGATACCTCGGTATATGTCCGCTTTGGAATAAGTCCAACTTGGTATATCCTATTTGGATGCGAAAAATTTTGCTTGGTATATGACTTTTGTTTGAAATACGACCAAATTTTACATCCTGTTTGGATGCGGAAAATTTTGCTTGGTATATGACTTTTGTTTGGAATACGACCCACTCGCGTGCTAGAACTTGTATAAATTTGTTTTGTGTTCTCTTAAAGAAACACATTCCTTATATAAAATTTGTAGAGAAGTACAATCCCAACAAATCGTCACAATCGACAATGTCATATTTCCGAAATATCCTGAGGAGAAGGCAAAAGCAAAGCTCTTTGGACAGATTTTTAGTAAAAGTCAAACTTGGTGAGCCTTAACAAGGTCCAAGTAGGGAAAAGAGAGAGAAAATAGAAAGAGAAAAAAACACCAGAATTTCAGATTCCTGAAGTTTTATTGGAAGCGGACTCTCCTTCCAACCAATAACATCTCCTTCTTTCTCAGCACCATCTTAATAGGCACTCGATTCTTCTCAGCAAGATAGTGAGGTTAAATTTTCATTTATTTCATCTACTGTAATTGATTTGTATTTATGTATTTTAGTATTAAGCAGTGTTTAAATTATTTTATATAACCCTATCAATGTTTAATATGCAGTGGTGCCGAGACAGGAGGTAAGTCGGGAAAAATTCTTGGGACCAGGGCCGCTTCTTAACAATAAGTATTTTTTATAGATTTTTAAATTAAGTAACCGCATTATAGGAGGTAAGTCGGGAAAAATTCCTGGGACCCGGGCCGCTTCTTAACAATAAGTATTTTTTATAGATTTTTAAATTAAGTAACCGCATTATAAGATATATAGAATTAGAACTGTATTATAAAAATGTAAGGTAAAGAAAAATATTTGTATTCTAAATAGTTAAAATAAAATTAATTATGATGATTAGATATAAGCATTTCATTTAAACAGAGAAAGAACTGACAGACCGACAGGGCCCACAACAAAAGTTTTAGAGGAATAGAATATATACAGTGGAATACATTTATAATGAAACTATTGGGACCGGAAAATTTTTTCGTTATAACCGACGTGAAAAGAAATATTTTTAAAAAGTTGGGGACATTTCCCAAAGTTAATTCCATCAGCCTATGACTTGATTCTTCGAAAAAATCGATATTTTAAAGATTTTCTTTGAAAATATAATTAAAAAATAAAATGTTCCATCAGCCTATGACGTGATTCTTCGAAAAAATCGACATTTTAAAGATTTTCTTTGAAAATATAATTAAAAAATAAAATTCGTTGAACCTCAATTTCCACAAATTGCATATAATATACTTTTTAAACAGAATTTAAAGTGAATAAAGTTTTGAATAATCATGTGTAAAATATATGTAATATGTATGGTTTTGATATCTTACAAAGGGCCCGGGATTTCTCTCGGCGCCCCTGATAATATGCCAATAACAATAGGGTTTTTTTCATGGGAACGGATTAATCATTTTCCCTTTATTTCTTATGGGAAAAATTCGTTTGGTATACGTCCTGTTTGGTATAAGTCCAAGGATCTGGAACGGATTAAGGACGTATACCGAGGAACCACTGTATTTTAAATATAAGAAAATCATTTGTTTGATTACATTATATATATTTTGTCCAGAATAAATATAAACACAATAAAGAAAAATAAAAATTTTATGTAAAAATCACGTAAATAAAATTCTGTTTAATAAAAATTGCAAGAAATAATATTAGCAATAAAAATGAATATGAAACTAATCAATAAAGATTGTAGGTAATTCAAGGTAAGTACACATTCTTTTTCTACAGTAAAAATTCAAAAATTCGGATTATTCGGGGATTTGGTCTGTCTGGATTCTTGGGCAGACTTTTCTTTTAAAATTCAAATTTAAGAAAGAATAAAAATATGAACGGCCAAATTTTGTTGATTTATTAACAAATACAGAATGCTTCATTAATTAAAATCAGTATATTTAAATCATTCATTTTCCTACTTCTGTTTGCATCTGCGGCACTGCTTTAACTTTACACATGCGCATTGGAAATTTTAAAAAGACTCCGGAAATTTTTTACAAGTGAGTTTTCAAAAGTCCGGATTTTTCATTGTATATCCCTTTTTAACTAATACAGTAATAATATTAACTCCACAAATCTATGACTAAATCATAATAACTCAATAACAGAACATATTACTAAACTTTTGGTCTGCTTTATGTTTTTTTTACTTGGTAATTGGAATTGTGTGATGTCATTTGCTATTTGTCGGTTCTTTTGGGCTATTTTGGTGTTTGCCAGTGTTGTTTGTGTTAATTTTCAATTCTAAATTTTTTTCAGAAAGTAAAAAATTTGTAATTATTATTATTATTTTCTTTTTTGAGTGAAATGTAAGGATAGATTCAAAGAGAACTGACCAGAGGAATAATTCCGAAAAGAAAAACACTCAATTGAGCAAAGAGACGAAGAAAAAATTATAGATAAAGTGCAATTAAAATGTAACAATTAATATATCCTAGGAACGAGTATGGCGTTCGTAGGACAACTGTGACAACGTTTTACAAGAGAGAGAGAAGATTAAGGGTGCTAGGGTGTCTGTTAGAAGACTTCATTCCAACATCCAATGATTAATAAATTGTGTTGTGTATAAAATAGTGTATTTGTAATTTAGTGCAATAGTAAAACATATATAATAAAGTAAATAATATAGTGTATCTCTCTACCTCACCCGTGTTAGGGGAGTGGAAAAAGACGAATAAAATTAATCTATTTTCCATAAGTCTTATATGGGATATTGTCCCGCAAGTCGACAATTTCTCAATTCGCCATTACTTCGGCGACGGATTAGTGTCGAATTGCGAGAAATATTGTCCTGCAATTCGACATTAGGAGTCCAACAATGAATTAATCTATTTTCCATAGTCTTATATGGGAAATATTGTCCACTTCGGTGACGGATTAGTGTCGAATTGCGAGGCACCAGGTCCACTGTATATGTCCAATATTAAATTTTAGTTAGACATTTGCATATCATTGTTTGAAATAAGTGATGATTATACTGTGACAACGTTTTACAACAGAGAGAGAAGATTAAGGGTACTAGGGTGTCTGTTAGAAGACTTCATTCCAACATCCAATGGTTAATAAATTGTGTTGTGTATAAAATAGTGTACAGTATTTGTAATTTAGTGCACTGTATATATCCAATATTAAATTTTAGTTAGACATTTGCATATCATTGTTTGAAATAAGTGATGATTATTCATTTTCATCAAGTTCCCATCCAATATATAGTAAGCCTACATATTCAATATGGAATTAATTATTATTAGCCTAATCAAATGAAAGTTTGTTTCTCCATGCCATCATAATTAATTTAATCAATTTTTACAAGATTTTTTATAAATTCGAATCGTCTGTTAAAAAATTAAAGGAAACTTCAGAACAGTTTTGAAAGTTTAAGATAATTATCCGTTTTAAATTTTTGATGATTGATTAATGCTCTTCGCTTAAAGTATTTTCTGATTTGATTTACATTAATTTGTTTATGGGTGATATTTGATTCTTCAATGTTTAAAAAGAATAATATGATTCGAAATAATTTCATTTCCATTTATTTAAGCAAAGATTTTATTGGTTTTCCTTTCTATGTTGTGTTTCTTATTCATAAAATAAAATTCGTCATATATTTATCAGAAAAAACGATGGAAAGAACTAAGAATTATTGAGAGGGTTCATTTGTGTTTTACAGATGGTGCCACATTTTGATTTTTTTTTCGGCACATATTCTTATTCCTATCACTGTGTTGTTAAAGTCCCTAGATGGATAGAGTAGCGCATTCAGCTGCCTTATCCTCCTGCGCGGGTAATTTTATGAAAAATAAACCATAATACTATATTTTTTTCTAATTTATAAATACAGCAGTTCAAAGGCGGACCGTTAACTTTGGGGGCCCTAGGCTAACACTGTTTTTGGGCCTACTAAATTAACCCAAATTAACCTAACGGTGAGAGCTACGCTTTAGAGGAGCTAGACTTGCATCCCTACGGCAAGATTCGAGATTACCTGCCGCAAGTTTTCGTGGCGCTGCGCTATGTACCCGGCACATATTCTTAGATAGATAGAGTAGCGCATTCAGCTGCCTTATCCTCCTGCCGATCAATATCCGGGTAATTTTATGAAAAATAAACCATAATACTATATTTTTTCTAATTTATAAATACAGCAGTTCAAAGGCGGACCGTTAACTTTGGGGGCCCTGGGCTAACACTGTTTTGGGGCCTACTAAATTAACCCAAATTAACCTAACGGTGAGAGCTAAGCTTTAGAGGAGCTAGACTTGCACCCCTACGGCAAGATTCGAGATTACCTGCCGCAAGTTTTCGTGGCGCTGCGCTATGTACACCATCCAGGTACAATTATGTGGTGACGCATTGGACGGCTAAGCGGCACGATGATTTGACTTCCGTATGTCGCGCTACTAATAGATTATGAAAACTCGCGGTAGGCAATCTCGAATCGTGCCCGAAAAAAATTTTGTATAATTTATTTTTTCTTAAATTTTTCGTCGCGCTACTAATAGATTATGAAAACACGCGACAGGCAATCTCGAATCGTGCCCGAAAAAAATTTTGTATAATTTATTTTTTCTTAAATTTTTAATTTAAATTATAATTAATTTTTGACCGCGAAGGGGTCCCTTTGATTGAACGGGGCCCTGGGCTGCAGCCCATAAAGACCATGCTTAAATCCTCCTCTGCAGCAGTTGCTTACCTGGCAAACGAAGATCGTATTTGAAAAAGTTTTCCTTCTAATATTTTGTAACCATTTATTTTTGTCTTTAATTTCTTTTACCTTGCGGCAAAGGAAAGAATCTATGACCCATTTCTGTTCGATTAGAACAATTTACAGCACTAACAAGGCATGTTCTTAAAAATAACTAGAAAGCCTATGAACACAATGATAACTGCCTAAAAAACCGGTATTTTATATCTAACAGGATATAAAATGGCCGGTTTGGCGGCATCTGGAATGTGCGCAAGAAATGCGCTAATCTATCTATCTAGGGACTCTATGTAATAAATATATTTTATCATCACCGTCAACGGAGTCAATGGAATGCGCTAATCTATCTAGGGACTCTATGTAATAAATATATTTTATCATCACCGTCAACGGAGTCAATCACAAATTTTATTTTAAACGATTTCTCGCATAATTTGCATTAAATATAATTTAGAACATTACAAACGATGAATTTTATATATACGAATTCTTATGACTCCCTCCCATTTCGTAAAATTTATTGATATATATATAAAGTTAATATACATTATATACTTTATTTTCTATAAATTTAATGGCATACAATATTTAAGGATCTGTATATATCTTTACGCAATGCTGTCATTCAGCAGATTCGTGGAACTGATTAAAATTTGTCAGGCTTACCAAACTGCTTCTGGTGGCAATGGCGCGTTTATATTTGTTGAATCCCTAAGCGATAAGGAATTTCAGAGTCTGTATTCTTAAATAATAAAAAAATTAGTCTTAAAATTTTTTTAATATATAGTAATTTATATATATAATTTTGATACGATACACCACTGTATATATCGGTCTTCATTTTAATCGAGCACTGCAGAAAATTTAATAGGTTATGCCAATTTTTTGTTCCCCAGTTGCATTAATTTAAATAAAAATTGTTGTTAACAAAGGCTTCTAATGTGATAAAATGGACGAAAGTGTTTATGAATTTGCGGCTGAACAAGATAGTGAGAAAACAACAATAAAATATGAGTTGGACGAGAAAATGCTAAATTTCCATCTGAGATGTCATGTTTAGTTCTGGATTCCAGATTTTTAGAAGAAAAACGGGCTTGACCTATTCAAACTTATCTTCAATCTTTCGACGGATACTATACAGTAAAGTGATAGATTCGAAAATGGCGATTGCCATAACAGTATGTTTAAGATTCGGCAACATCATTAAATTAATCAATCAACTAATTCAAAACATTACAATTTGAATATTATAACGAAAACTTTTTACGATAGTTTATATTATTTATCTCTTAATAAACAGTAATTTGAAAATTGTTATATAAGAATATAACAAATTTTCCATAGCCATATGTCATTAATTGATTCCAAAAATAAATGTCATTAATTTTAGAAGATTAATTCCAGCTATCATGCTCATATTACATTTATTAATTTCAAAAAGCCCGAGCTGCATTTGTTTACCAGTTTGAAACCGCTGTATTATTGGCAGATGTCGGCATGAACCTAACGATGCTGATTTTACGTTTGTTTTGAACTTGGTTTTGAACAACCTTGTTGTTGAATCAGCACTTCGAACAATGTGTACTGTATGTAGCCGATTTCGCGCGAAAAACTCAAAAATAAAAACTTCCATTTTGAAAACAGGACGGATTTTAAAATCCAGGACATTTTCCAGGATATTTACTGATGCGGGATATTGTATTAAAATATCAGTATCAAAAATCCTGCACGAATGATCACTCTTTTTTATGACATTTTTTTAATTTTAATTATTCGAAAATAAAGAACATATTTGAAAAGTAGATGATTTTAATTTTTTCGGGAACTGTTTGTATCTTCTATTAAATTAAGAAAGTAGCATTATTTCAAAACTATTACAGGATTTTATAAGTTATTTTAGTCGTATACTGTACTTTACCGTATATGTATTCGTCCACATTATTACAGCACTTTTAATAATGAAATAATTACTAGCTGTATCATTATTCATTAATTTTCATTTATTTTGTTTTTAATATACAGAATATACAAATATAAATAAGCTTAATATTAATAATGCTTAATTAATATTTATATAATGCTTAGAAATATTATTTTTTATTTGAAAAAATAAATTTATGGAAATTAAATTAATTAAGATAAATTTTCGTTCATACGATAAAGATAACTGGATAAAGGGAACTGTAGGGTACATTAAAAATAAATTAATGCACTGTATAAATGAAAACAATCTAACTGTATTCTCATTTCCCACAATGCTTCGCGTGTATAGGTGAAGCATAGTACCGTACTTTATTTGGTTTATATTAGGTTAGCTAACTGTATTCTCATTTCCCACAATGCCATGCTTCGCGTGTATAGGTGAAGCATAGTACCGTACTTTATTTGGTTTATATTAGGTTAGAAGTTTATTTAAAATGGAACCTTCTCAAGCAAAAAAAGATCATGTTAAAGAATTGAGTAGCGTTAGAAAAAGGCGAAGTGCTAGAATATCACTTTCTATAGGTAAATGAAAATTTTAATTAATTATTATAAATGTCAACAAGATTGTTTTTGTTGTTTTCAATTATAATATCTTACTGTTTATTGGTTAATCAGATTTTAAATTCAAATCAATATTTAAAAAAATACATTGTTGATTTATTTCATTATTTATTAATAGTTAAAAAAAAAAAAATAATTCATTATGAATTGAATACGGATTCAATGTTATTTTAAAACTAAGTTTGTCAATTAAAAATTACAGAATTATAATATGGATTAATTTTAGAATTTATAAAAAAGCAATCTTTTAGAAGAATCTTTTAATTCTTAGAGATTTATATTATTTTTATGAGATAATTTGCACCACCTGTTGGAAATTGTAATGAATATAAATATCCATGCTAATATATTAATATATAAATTAGCAAAAATTACAGTATATAGAAAGCTAGATCTGAAATAATTTTTATAGTAATTGATTTTATATATATAATTTCATTAGTAAATAGTAATTTAATATATTTTGTAATGAGTTTAAATTGTCAAATACAAAAACAAAAAAAAACATGGTTGTCATTTTGTGATTGTTTTGACATTGATCATTAATAAAGTTATATTTTTATTAATTTTCTGTGTATATATATATATCATGCATGTAGCAAGGTTCCTGACAAATTTTACAAATGGAATTATATGTAAATCAAATTTACATAATTTATATAAATTATTATGACAAGATTAAAAGAAAATTATATGCTATATACACATATAAAGGGTGTTTCTTACCACCTGTCAGGACCGCCGAGAGAAATTTTCGGGCCAGTGACAAGTCTGTGGGCCAGGCCCCACTTAAATAAATGCATCACTTTGCTTTAATAAAAATCTTTCATGAGATTCAATAACCTAATTAAACCTATATTTCTTTTTTCTGTGTGGCGTATACCAGCTTGGTAGCTTTCTACCAAGTTGGTATTAAGCAAGAGGTTATTCCAGTACCCACCTAGGTTACCTATACTCGTGGTAAGATTAGCCATCAATGAAGGATATGGTTCAACAGGTAGATCCAGATCCATTCTGAAAACATTTTGAAATATGAGATCCGGATCCCGCACTCACACACTACATATACCCATGCCCGGGTATATGTAATTTTGTACTTATCAAACAGTGTTATACATAAAATAGTTTGTTCTGGCATAACTGCTTTGGGTGATAGACTGGCTCTCTGGCGGCAGCCTGCGAACTATTGGATACATTATGTGACACCTCAAGGCCCGATGGTCGGGCCCTCTTCGATGTCGGGCCCATGACAAAAGTCTTGAATTTCACCCCCTCTTGGCGGCCCTGCCACCTGTATTACCTTTTTACCTTTTTTCTCGGAAATGCGGTGAGATAGGAAGTAGAGGAAAAATTTCAATCACCAAAATATATCCGAAAAATCAAATGGGCATGATAAAAATTTTGTAGGCCCATCAGAAGTAGGGATACAGGGGTTCAATTTTGAAATCTCCAATGGAAACATATGCCAATTTTGACATAATTGGATACAACTGTAAAAAACAGACAACTTTTGTTTTGAAAGTTTTTAATATCACCTACAGATTGTGAGATATCACAAAAAAAAATGATGCCATGTGTAGCACTGATTAGGCTATTCAAGCAATAAGAAGAAGAATTTGACAGAGGGCATCTGTGTACCTTCCGGAACATTATTGAAGCAGCAAAGTGCAGTATTAGGTAGATTTAAGGCCAATTCAGATATTTGGTGATAGTACTCAAACTTCAAGTGCGACAAGTCTTTCGCTATCACAATTTGGCATGGAGTTATACTCAAGAACAAGGGTTTCTCGACTTGTTTCAGCCCTTTATGAGTGCCATGTATGTCAGATTCTTCTTCTTCTTATTGCCTGAATAGCCCAATCGGCAGTACATATGGCAGCATCTTTTTTTTGTGATATCTCACAATCAGTAGGTGATATTAAAAAACTCCCAAAACCAAAGTTGTTTGTTTTTAAACAGTTCTATCCAATTATGCCAAAATCGGCATATGTTTCCATTGGAGAGACCCTTGTGCCCCTACTTCTACTTCCAATTTTCGTTTAACTCGAGATTTAACCCTTACTCTAACTCTGACTCGAGCTACAGAATACGGCCGTTAATGTTAAATTAACATTAAGACGACTCGGAATAGGGATTTTGCCGCCCCTAACAAAGTGCCGCCCGGGGCAAATGCCCCCTTTGCCCCCCTACGCTACGCCACCAATTTTTATCATGACCATTTGATTCTACAGATATACTTTGGTAGGCCTAATCAAAATTTTTCTCCCTATTTCCTAAGTATATCTAGCATACTACTGGCAATAGATATATAATAATAATCATAATACAGATAGGCCTCGATTAGTGCGAGTTTGAATAATGCGATTTTGATTAGTGTGACACATAAAATTGATACCGTTTTTCAGTTAGTGTGAGCAAATATTTGATTAATGACCAGTCTTACTAACGAACCTCCGCCTCCTTTTATGATGTCAATTAACAAATTACTGTTTAATTTTCGGTTAGTAAAACCAGACGAGGAGCAGTCCAAGAACAGTCACTTGGCTTTGAAGGGGTGAAACATCAGAAAGATGGGCTTTTTGCCGTTAACTGTTTAACATTACTGTACTATTATTTAGCTTTGCTATCGTATACATACAGTATAGTACAGAATTTTCTCTTTTAAAAAGTATCGAAATGGATAAAAGGAAGAACACTTTTGACGATAAAACAGGAAACGAAAAAAAGAAGAGGTTAGTGATTACGCTACAGCAAAAAATGGATGTGATTGAGCGACATAAAAGCGGTCACGCTAATTCTAAGATAGGACGAGATCTCAAAATGCCTGAATCTACCGTACGGAATATCATAAAACATGCAAACGAAATACAGGAGAAAAGTAAAATTGCATCGACTTATTGTGGTTTGCAAACAACTACAAGAAATAGAAGTTTTGTAATAGAAATGGAGCGTCTTTTAGCTGTATGGATTGAAGACTGCAACCAAAAGCGCATACCGATTAGTAAAGCGAACATTCAAGCAAAAGCTGATAAGTTATTAATTTAGATGATGAATAGCGATATAAAATATGAAAATAAATATTTCTTAAACAGTTAGTGTTAAGTTAGTATTGTGATTATTCATCGTGAAGGTTGGCTAATGGCCGGAATCTCACAAAGCAAGAACCAATTACCATATTTTACATAGAGTTAATACTTCGAATAGTGCGAGAAATTCGTAGAATCAATTATTCACACTAATCGAGGCCTATCTGTACAATACATATATACAATTTACATCATATTACAGTAGTTAATATAACATATAGTTCTCAACAATCAATATTTTATAGTAACATTATTGATAATTTAGAAATGGTTGTTTCACATTTGGAAAATTTTATTGTTTTAACATTTTTTATTAAAATATTATTAATTAATTTATTTTTATGGAAAATTGCAGTTGATTTCAATATAAATAATTTCTTTAAAAATTTTATACAATATAAACTCTCAATTTTATAGCTTAAACGCTTCTCAAACTATGGGTCATGACCCCAAATGGGGTTGCGAAGCAAAATGCTGGGGTTGCTAAAATTAAATTCAAACACTTAAATTTCAGTTTATATGTAATTTCACAAATGCCCAATATTTAACGTATGACATATATGTATTTTCAGTGTAGTTGGTTGATTGTGTTCATCGAAGTAAATGATTTATATACTTATATGTTTTATTCCATATTTAATACTTTGCCCAATATTTAACGTATGACAACACATGAATTTTCAGTGTAGTTGGTTGATTGTGTTCATCTTAATAAGTGTATGTAAAATATACTTGTACGTTTTATTTCATATTTAATACCTGGGGTCGCGAAAGTAATTGGCTGATTGTGTTCATCTTAATAAGTGTATAAATGATGTATTTGTATGTTTTATTTCATATTAAATACCTGGTGTCGCAAAAAATCTTGTGATGAAAAATGGGATCATGAATGAAAAAAGTTTAAGAAGCACTGATTTAAACAAATATTTATAATTATTTTTTCTAAGAAGAATTATAAATGTAAAAAGTATTTTTGAAAACTGTTTAAATAAATATGCATATTATATTTAAATTTGAAAAAGCCTATAATATATTAAAATTTATTTATATTCTGCTTAATTTGTATAACTTCTATTTTATTCTCTATACTAAAATTCTTTCCACTTAATTTTCTGAATAAAACAAAAGAAGTAACAGAATTACTTAATTGTTTTTTGAAAACACAATACAAAACAAATATATTTTTATCCTTGGATAAATTCCAAAGGAGGAAAAAAAATATTATCTCAAATAAATTACAATATAAAACCTGTATTGAATTACACTATTCATTATTCAATGACATAAATCAGGAGAAAAGATCTACTTCATTCAAAATAGAATAATGCCAATGTATCAGTATTAGATCAAATTTTTAAATTTAATTGATTCACATGTTGTAATAACTTTAATATCTTAATTCATTAATAAATATCATCAGAATGCATATTTAAAAAAATGAAGGAAATTGATATTCATGTTGAATTTTTACTGAAGAAAGATTCATGTAAATAAATCATATTTTTATCTTATTAAAGTCTATGTTTAATACTATTAAACAACAATAATAGCTTTTTCAGTAAACATTAATTAGCTAATTTAATGAAATAATCTTTACTGTTCATTCTTTATTTTCTAAATTAAAATATTCTTTTTGTCAAACAAATGATATTTAAGTTGTGAAAAATAATTGCTGTAATACATTATTATTAATATTATTATTATTATATGCATAAATAAAATATATTTAATTTACAATTATTAATATGAAGCATTATTAATGTCTATTTCCAAAAGAAAAACATTTACTATAAAGTATATTAGCAAATATGAAACATTAAAAACTATATAACCAGAATATATTGTGATTAAATACATAATTTATTATTGTATACTTATCTCCATTTATTGAATACTTATCTCCCATAAAATAAAAATCACATACGATAGAATCTCGATTAGTAGAGTTTTGTTTAACCAAGGTTCTGTATTGTGTGAGATGAATTGTCATTCAACTCATGTTAAATTTTTTAATTTTTGTAATTTTCATGATAAAATAGTTGCAAATAAAATTTAAATATTTTAAAGTATACAATAAAACATCTTTAATTTTATTTCTAACTGTTTTATTATAAAATAAAAAAATCAACATGATTTAAATGACAATTCACTTTTAAATTATATAATAAAAGGCATTATATTCAAAAAGCAGATCTAATCTGAAAATAGAATGTATATCATCATGTTAATACAGGCATACCTAAGGAAGTTTTATATAGTCTAGAAAGCATGCTCAATGTTAGAAAAGCGAGCACGTCAACTAGTAGGCTGGCGATGTTTAGGTTGGCTATTTTCACAAATATGCATTCAATTCTATAGTTAATTGACTTTTTCTTGATGGGATATGTCTGGTTATCAAAACAGTCAATTAACACATTGAATGCACATTTGCAAAAGTAGCCAACCTAAACATTGCTAGACTACCAGTCAACATTCTGTTTTTCTAACATTGAGTAAGCAATCAAGCAGTTAATCCAATCTATTATAAAATGTTCATGGGCATACCTCATTTTACTGCATTTTGATTTTTCAGTGCTTTGCTAATATGGCACTTCTCAGATATATTCCATGTTTTTATTTTATATCTCAAAATTAAATTATATGCAAAATAATACTCAGAATAAGTATATAAAACATAAATGAATACACAGCCAGAGCCATCCTGAAAAACTGAAGGTATGAGACCCAGAATCAAACTTGGATTCTCCAAGGTGATATGCAAATGCTTTAAAACACAGCTATTTAGCAGAGTTTTTTAGACTTTTATATTAACTAGCAAATGAAAAAAGACTGTGATTCACTTTACAGCAGTAGTCTGGAACATAACTGCCATAATATTGAGGTATGTCTATTCAAATCTAATTTTTAATAATAATTTATCAAAATCTTCTGTATTTGAGTTTTTTATTATCTGAAATAATCTTATTTCACATTATCTTGGATAATTGAAACTCTACTGTACTCCAAATGTTAATATAATGCAACAAATCTGTTGCATTATACTAACTTTTGGAGTACAGGAGACTTTTGGAACTAAGTTAATTTGGAGTGTCATCTGATTATTGAATCTGAAGAAGAAAAGGTTCTAAAAGGTTTCTTCCAAATGACTTTTATTATTTTGAAGAACTTCTATCATTGAGTCCCTTTTAATCTTCACTGAATCTAGGTATTGATTATCAGTATCTTAATAATAATATCATCCCTAATATAATACAATAATCTTAATATATCCTGAATTTATTCAGGGAATATTAAGATTATTATATTAGCATAAAAATATATATATATATATAATTGAAAACCCTCCAAAAGTTCTTTAATATTCTTTTTTTAACAATTAAATTTTATTCTGCTTTTTATCCTGTTAAGAGGCAAGATACTTTAATACCCATCATAGGCAGAACATATGTATGGTGATATCTCCCTTCTTGTTTTATGTTGTTTTCTGCAGATTATTATTAAATGGAGGACTATTCCAATATTCAATGTGGGCAGATGTACTCTTAGTGAGATCAGTTGAGATGAAGAATGGTGTTCATTCAGCTAGACCCAAATGCTGCTTAAAAAATCTGAATATGTGGGATCAAGAGTTGATTCTAAATCCTCCCAAGATGAAGAGAAACACATTTCCACACAGCTGATTCATCCTTCACTATTATTTGGTTGAAACAGTTTGGCTTTCCATTCAGAAGACCTAAGATAAGCACTAAAATGCCTAGATGCTAGAGACTTAGATCAGTGGATTGAATTAAATAGGTGGTGTTTTGAATCAAGAAATAACCTATATACATGGAAGATATAAGTTACTCTTTAATATATTATATTAAATTAATTAGGAAGATTATAATTATCTGAAATTCATTTTTAGAATAACAGTTTAACTTTTCAAACTAAAGTTTTCCATGCATGTCATAAAACTTTATTTAGTTAAATTTATTCTGTTATTTTCTTAAATGGATGAATAAAGCTATCTTATTTTAGAAATGAGTTTGATTACTATAATATAGTATTAAAAAAATCCATTTCATAATCTTTATAGTAATTCAAAATAAATTATATCACTAGTATTAGTACTCCTGTCTTTCTTTAAAATTTAACTATATTTTACTTACAGCTCTATTACAGGATTCAAATTTTTCTTTATATAACGTTTTCGGCCTTTCTAGGAGACCCTCTTCAGTATTGTACATAGATATTCTTATTGTAGTCGTTTTCAAATGATTCAATTTCTTCTAGAACATATCGGTCTTTCTGAAGAAATTGAATCGTTCGAAAACGACTACAATAAGAATATCTATGTACAATACTGAAGAGGGTCTCCTAGAAAGGCCGAAAACGTTATATAAAGAAAAATTTGAATCCTGTAATAGAGCTGTAAGTAAAATATAGTTAAATTATATCATTCCTTATAATTTGATGTAATACAGTAAAATCTTGATTAACTACTACTCATTTATCTGAGTTTTACTTTAATTTACTATTGGATGTTTGAATGTTCTCAGGTTCTAGTTAAAAAGTTGGATAAGACATCATGCACTTTAGTTTGTTAACAATTGGCTTTTGTCATATTAATCATTTAAGAGTTGGATAGAGAAAAATCTTTGGATTATATTAATGCAATGCAATTATTATTGTTTTGTAAAAACTTTATAGTTGAATAACTAGAATGCTAGATGCACAAAATAATAAGCAGTGAAATATTTCATCAATAGCATTCAGAAGACTATATGTTTAGTATATTTAATGACTGATCACATCCATCTTATAGTCACATCTTGTTTACATAGTATTTATGCAAAATAAATTCAATATAATTGATGCTACCAAAGATGGATACCACCATTATTATTTGTGAAATGATTATTTAATATAAAATAAGATAAATCTTTTCATCATTAATGATAAAAGTGATATAACTGAAAGATAATGTAGATTAATAATAAAAATAAAGAAAATGTAATATATTTATGAAGCAATCAAGGAAAAGAACTATTTATATGATGTTGCATCAAAACATTATAGTGTACTGGCTAATCTCCTCACACATGATCAGAAAGTAATTGTTATATCTTAATGAAGTTTAGATCTTTCATTTATCTGACTTTTTGATTTATTTGATTAGTTGTTCCGGTATATATGCCAGTTAATGAAAGATACTATATACAAGAGTTCTGTAATTGCTATAAATTTATGTAATAAATTTGAAATAAAAAATATTTTAAAAATTATCATAATCTAATGCAAAATGTAATACTACAATTTTACACAATAATATTGCAAAAATATTTAATAGATAATTAATTATATACTCCCAATAATTTTACTATGAATAGTTAAATATCAATAAAAAATTATCTTATGTCATAGAAATCATCATAATATAATATAATTTACTCTTGTATCAAATTACAATAGTTACAATATATCTTCTGCCTTGCAAATAGGGTATACAGGCAATTCCTACTTATGCAAATGGATCATTCTGCAAAACATAAGTCAAAACATATATGTTGAAGCATATCCTATACAATACTAAAATAGTACCCTATATTATATTATAGAGATGTATCATTAAAAATAGTTATATTAATTAAATCTGGGAGTGGCAAAGCATGGGATATTAGTCCTGAATGCAAAAAAATAAAACAAAATAAAAATATCAATATTAAAGAATTTTTAATAAAATCTAGAAAAATTAGAATTTTCTTAAATCACTAGGTTCTTCCTGATGCACTCACAAATTTTGCAATATATGAAAAGAATTTGGAGAAAAAATAAATCCCACAATTTGAAATTCCACTCTTTATCACTTATACAATCAAAATATTTGTTTGGCAATTAACCATTTCTAAAAATAAATTATCACTTCACATTATTGCAGTTTCCAGTTTGATGTTGCTTTGCAACATTTATAAATAAATTTAAAAATTTTTAATTATATTTATGCAGGAAAAATTTTGATAAACTTTTTCATTCGTTTATCTGATTTTGGATTTTTATTTAAATTGTATTAATTCACTAGTATTAGTACTCCTGTACTAAAAAAAATTTTCATTAAAAAATTTTGAAAAAGTTTCATAAAGAAGCAGACAATGAAATGGTTTAATAAATAATGATATAATTACAAAATAAATATTAGATTATAAAATAATAAGTAATATTTGAAGAAATGAATATTATTCTATAACTGGAAATAATGTATATGCACATCACAAATTCTGACCTCAGTATATAGTGATTACTAAACTTCAACTTTTCTCTTAACAAAATAATTTGTTTTTTTTTTAATCATTTAACTCTTTCACTGCCAGTGATTAACAGAAATTAAACCTAATTAATATGCAAAAAATATGAAAATTAAAATTGTGAAATCTCACTTAATTTTCATCAAAACTTTTTAAATTTTCAGGATTTATTGCATTATTTGCTCTCTGACAATGTAAACATTTTTTGAAATTTTTTTCTGCAACTTTTTATTTTGTATATGAGATTGACAAAAATGTAAATTTTTTTTATATGAAATCTTAGTTATCCAATGAAATAGTTGATATTTTAGATAGTGACATGTCCTCTAAACAAAATCAGTCCTGAATGAAGAAATTTGACTGAAATTTTCAAAAATTATTAATAAAAAAAACCAAGAATTACATAATTTTTATTGAATGAAATTATGTCATAATTATTAAAAAATTATATGAATTCATTGAAATATTGTTATTTTTATTATTATTTCATATTTATTACTTCACTTATTTATTATTTGTTCTTACTTCATTTACACAATTTTTAGCAATACATTTTATGAATTTTTTTATTTATATCAAAAAATCCTAATATATACA
The DNA here is from genome assembly GCA_000484575.1 of Olivierus martensii. NCBI lineage: Eukaryota > Metazoa > Arthropoda > Arachnida > Scorpiones > Buthidae > Olivierus > Olivierus martensii. Next base: position 86,170 of record AYEL01078923.1, read on the forward strand.
AAAATTATCTCATCTCTTACATAAGTAGCATTATTCTTTATGTTGTTCTAATTTTTATTCTCTAATAGATGGTTTAATGTAACAACACACCAAATATTACATGCCATAGGATAAAATAAGCTTGGCTGCAATTTCTTGGGAAGCAAGTGGCTGCTGTAAAATAATAAAAGTGCCATGCCCATTTAAATGGCTGCAGGGTATTTTTGCAATCTTCTTCTAAATTTCAGTGAAATTGAAACAAAAAATGAATGATTAAGGTATATTTTAGTTTATTTTAACAGAATTAACCAATATTTCCAATATTATCTACAATATTTTTTAGTTTTCAGTATTTTATAGTTTATTATATGAAAAATTTGATTTTTATTTAAAATTTCAAAAATTTCAAAAAGTAGTAACCTGAAAATAGTGTTCATCACATTATTTTCAGATTAGATCTACTTATTAAGCTTAATGACTTTTAAATTATACAATTATCATTTATAACTTGACAAGATGGAATAAAAAACTCCAAATTCTATCAAGCCATTCAATTATAAACAATGTTTACATATAATTTAAAAAAATATTTCAGCAACTGAAAAAATTTAGGAAAAACCATCAAAAAAGAAAATTTTCAAAAAATACACACAAAAAACTGATTTTTAAAAATTGGATTATTAAAATCAGGATTAAATTTTTTTAACTTTTTTTTTGTTTTTTTATTCCACTTTCTTGACTTCTATACACATCAACAACAGCAAATAGTTAATTTTAAGATAGAATTTTTTATTCTATTTATTGTCATAATTGGTATATTATACATCTTTTATAAAAATTCTTTAAAAATATAAAAAATATAATAAAAACAGAAAACATCAGAAAATGTAATAAAATTATATTATGAAGCAACTTTTCATATAATATTCTATTTAGAAGCCCTCAAAGTTGAAAAATTATATTTCACACTTCCCAAGGACATGTGACATATGAACAAAAGCAATAAAACATCTACTCATACACCATCATTCAAATGTCTTTGGACCATCCTAGATAATAAAATCCATTTTTCTGTTTTACAGATAAAACAAAAAGCACCTTTGTTTTGACTTTGAGAAAGATTTACTGATTGAATGAAATATAATGTTCTATTTCACATAATTTTGATAAGAAAATATCATATTACTTAAAAAATTCATTAAAAATCAATAAAATATAATAGTTATTATTATTTTTTTTGTGTTAAAAAATAGGCATTTTGCTGAAAAATAAGATTTCATATATTCAGAAGATTTATATTAAAAAGATAGTGACAATATCACATAATTAATAATTTAATAATCCGCCTATTAATTTGCATTTCACTATTCTGATTAGCCAATCACTTTACAACTACCAGATTAATCATATAAATCATGTAGTAAAGCAGTCACTTACCATCTTAGAGGATCCAGATTTAATTCAGAATACCACACTTTCAGTTCTTCAGGAGAGATCTGGGTCCAGGACCAGCTTTTTGATTAAAACCAATCTAATAAGCCCATAAAGCATATGTACATATGATAAATTATGAAATTATGAAAAAAATGCTTGTACCCTTATTCAATAAAGTTTTATCTGCTATAATTAGTAAATTTTTGTTATTAGTTAGGGAATCTTTACATAAATACAGATCTATATAAATCAGGAACTACCTGTATAATATTTTTAATTTTATCATAATAATTACAATAGAGTCCTGATTATTGGAGATAATGTGGACTGTAAGAATTTTGAATAATCAAACACTTGGATAACATGATAAATTATTCTTTAAATAATAGCACTAAATTGTAGTAGAATATTAGTAACACAAAAATTTCTACTGCAATTTAGTGCTATCATTTAAAGGATTATAAGTGAAAAGCAGTAAGTTAAAATAGTGGTAAATTATTATTAAATAAACTGAATTTAAATAAATGTGGAGTAGTAACCTGAAAATAGTGTTCACATTATTTTCAGATTAGATCTACTTATTAAGCTTAATGACTTTTAAATTATACAATAAAATACTTTAGTTTTATTTAAAACTGTGTTATTAAAAAATTAAAAAATGAGTACTATATATAAAAATTAAAATCACAGACAAGTAAAATGTATATTTACAGTTGTTAGTATGATACTTTATTATTCTGTTCTGAACTATATGCTCGTGTTTGATGGCAAAGTATATAACTTTTTCACAATTCATCTCAAATAAAGCAGAATCTCAGTTAAACAATTTTCAATTAATAGGGGCTCTATTGTATGCAATAATTTATATAAGTAAATTTAATTTATTTAAATCTATTATAGATAACATTACAAAAAAGTAAATCTGGGAACTCTTGCAATTATTAATTAAAATTTTGCTTATGCTATAAAAGTAAAATTAAATTCAATATGTTATTCTTTTTAAAATTATAAACAATTTAATGAAAATGCATTTACTATGTTGTAAAATGATGATTATAAAATTAATTTTAATTTTTTTACAGCCAGTCATTTTTTAGGAAGGAGATTGACAGTTTCACGACATCTTTTCTCTTCAGGACAGTTTTGGAAAACAGCTGTTCGAAATAGTAATTGTGATGTTGTTATGACTTTCCCACAAATGACTACTGAAGAAACTTTATTATGGTTTCTTGCTCATTTAAAAGCTCGTGTCCCAGAATTGATTATTGATGTTAGGCAACATCAATATACAGGAGTATTTGGTTTCTATCTGACTGCAACATATGAGAAGTAATATATTCATTTTTTTTTTTTTTTTTGAAATAATTATATAAATAAAGTATCATTAAAATTTATATGTTATTTTTCATATTAATCCTAATAACTTTTAGTGCTTTAAATTAATGAGATTTTTTAATGATCTTAATAGCAAATGATTCAATACAATTTAGTGAAAACTTAAAAAAAAATCTATATATTCTCAAAAACATTTATATATGGTATGTCATTATCATTAATTCATTAAATCATTTATTTAGGATTGGTTATTATCATTATAACAACAATTATATAATAATAATGATTAAAAAATTCAATATCAGTAAAAGCTATTTTAAATTATTTTCATTTATTATTACTATTCATTAATGAAAACACACGATGTTATAACTAGGATTATGGAGTTAAAATTGTAAGCAGAAATGGGTGGAGTCTGAGTTAGAATCAGAGTTGGTAAAAACAAACCAACTCCAAATAAATATAGCAATTACATACATAATTTATAAATTTTGATATTCTAACAGGAATATAGTAAAGGTTTATGACTTAATTTATGAATAGTTATACAATTATTTCAGTTTAATGTTATAATAAGATAAAAAATCAGAAAAAAACTGAATATTGTATATAAATAGATTTTTAATTTCATACTAATTTTAGTGTCCAAATATTTAAGATTTTTTATAATAAAGTAAACTACTTGCTTAGATTCTTAAATAAGTAAATAAAACAGCTCTAAACAAATAGATTTTTAATTTACAAATTTAGATTTTTAATTTCATACTAATTTTAGTGTCCAAATATTTAAGATTTGATAAATAAATGAATATGAGACATTTATAAATATCTCAGATATTGCATCTTAGATACATCATCAATATTTAATATCATGTTTTATATATTTTGTAAATTTATAACCAATAAAGACAAAAATTACTTGATTTTTAGATACAGACAAATTTTGCTTGCTATATTCAGGAAGTTGTTTGTTATATAAGAAATTTTTTATGTAAACATAGATATCAGAACTTAAGAATTAATATTTGATCATTATAATTGTAATCTCAGTAACCTGTATAAATGTTGTTGTTAAATTTTACTGATTAATGTGTATAAGTGAATGCCATATCACATTTATATTATCAATATTTATTATACTAGCAGTCTGCATACTGAGTCATAAGAACTGAGAATGCCATATTACATTTATATTATCAATATTTATTATACTAGCAGTCTGCATACTGAGTCATAAGAACTGAAATACACCTTAATCTAAAAAATAGCCTTGAAATGACTCAAGTTATATTGATATTAATGCAAGGAATCAAGAATCTGAAATTTAAAAAATTGAGGAGTCAAATTCCAATTCCTTGATTTTTTAAATCTCTGATTCTTGACTCTACATCCCTGATTATAAAAATTGGTATAAAATAATTAATTTTATAATTAATTATAAAAGCTGTTTTAACTTAAATATTAAAAAATTTATGTTTTTTAATATTTTTTTATTATTAAAAAACATTTAAATATTAAATGGAGTCTACATCCCTGATTATAAAAATTGGTATAAAATAGTTAATTTTATAATTAATTATAAAAGCTGTTTTAACTTTTAAATATAAAAAAATTTATGTTTTTTAATATTTTTTTATTATTAAAAAACATTTAA